>SEYY01019124.1:10000-15000 GCA_009176605.1 Armadillidium nasatum | reverse complement strand
TTTTTTTTTTTTTTTTTTTTTTTTTTTTTTAAACATTTTATTTTTCAGCTAAATTATAAAAAAATAAATGTTATAAAAATTAAAAAAATAAAAAAAAAAAAAAAAAAAATTTTTCTCAAAAAAAAAAAAAAAAAAAAAAAAAAAAAAAAAAAAAATTGTTTGAAAATTGTATTTTTAATCTAAATTTTTTCCTCTGAATTTCTTTTATGTTTTTAAATTTCTTTTGTAAAAAAAAAAAAAAAAAAAAAAAAAAAAAAAAAAAATTCAGTGCTTTTAAGAGAACGAAAAAAAATTACTTATAAAATTTCTTTTAAAAATAACCCTTTTCTCATTCTGAGACATTTAGAACAAAATTAATAATATAATAATAATAATAATAATAATAATAATAATAATAATAATAATAATAATAATAATAATATTATCAATTTTAATATTAATATTAATGCTAATATTTTTATTTATAATAATATTAATATTATTATTATCCATGATAATAATAAAAATAATAATAATAATAATATTATTATTATGAATAATAATAATATTAATATTAATAATATACATATCAATAATATTTATATAAATAATATTAATAATAAAAATAATAACAATTAACAATAATAATGTTATCAATAAAAATAATATTTATAATGATAATATTATTAATATTAATATTATTTATAATATTAATATTTTTAAAAATAATAATAATAAAAATAATATAAAGATCAATAATAATGCAAATATTAGTAATAATAATAATAATAATTTTAATGTAAATAATAATAATAATAATATTAATAGTAATAATATTAAAAATAATAATATTAATAATAGTATTAATAATAATCTTTAATCTAAAATCTTTAACCTTTTTCATTTCTCCAGTTACAAAAGTTATGCAAACAAAAATTGAATACTCAACGTGTATTAATAGAAAACTGAAATGGGCTTCTTGGGGGACGAATTTTTCCTTCGAGCACAAATAAATTAATACTAAATTAATATCGATCAATATTAAAATGAAGTTTATAACAAAGAAACAAACATTGAATATTTAGCCTTTTTTTTCAATAATCTTAACCTAAACTGCTTCTTTAGAGATAATAATAAAAAAGAGAAATAATAGAATATAATGACTAACAATGATAGCATTGTTATTATTGTTATTTAAGCTAGTATAGTTATCACAGTAATGAACGTAGTAAATAATAGGAATACTAAGAACAGTAATAATAATAATGATAATAATAATAACAATAATAATAATAATAATAATAATAATAATAATAATAATAATAATAATAATAATAATAATAATAATAATAATAATAATAATAATAATAATAATAATAATAATAATAATAATAATAATAATAATAATAATAATAATAATAATAATAATAATAATAATAATAATAATAATAATAATAATAATAATAATAATAATAATAATAATAATAATAATAATAAATAATAATAATAATAAATAATAATAATAATAATAATAATAATAATAATAATAATAATAATAATAATAATAATAATAATAATAATAATAATAATAATAATAATAATAATAATAATAATAATTATAATAATAATATTTATTATAATTATTAGAATAATAATAATATTTATAATTATAATAATAATAATATTAATGATAATAATAACTAACATAATGATAGCAGTAATGATTGAAATAATAATGACCATATAATTCTCAATAACAATATATAATCTCAATAATAATAAAAAATAATACATATATGGCTATATTCGTAAAAATAATAGTAATAACAAAAAAAAGTTATAATTACCAAAGGTACAGTCGTCAACAGAAGTTCGTTCCTATTAAGCTGGAAATAAATATTTATATAAAATGGGGATCATTTCAGGTTCAGCCAATCACAGTTCAATTAAGCCCGGCTCAATGTTTTTATTTTCTTTTTATTCAAAATAGAGCTTTTATGAAATGATTTCTATTTTATATAAATATTTATTTCCAGCCTAATAGGAACGAAGTTCTAATAATAATAATAATAATAATAATAATAATAATAATAATAATAATAATAATAATAATAATAATAATAAAAATAATAATATTAATAATAATAATAATAATTACAACAACTCTATCAAAGTTGGGAATTAGTGAAGTGAGTCTGGCTATCTTCTTTAGTATTTTGATAGCAAGTGATCTTTGATATGGTTTACGGAATGTGGACATTGTTACTGATTCTTGTGTGTTATTTGGAAGTTCATTCCATTGTTCAATGCCTTTGTACGATATAGCTCTACGAGTTTCATTGGAGTGTACTTTATTTTACCTAGTGTACGTGAGTTTGTATCTCGCAGATTTGGTCTTTTTGCATCTTGGCTATTTATTTTTATTTTAGTTAGGAGTTCATTTGACATTCCATTTCTGACTGAAAAAGTGAAAAGTCATTGTGTGAGAAAGCATATCTGATAGTTTGAGCAAGAATAATTTTTTGAAGAGTGGGCTTTTATTTTTCATAGTAGTTGCGATATCTAGATAATATGGGAATTATTTTTATATGTATTGCTATAATATGGGAATTATTTTAATATGTAGTGCTATTAAGACATGCAGCAGGTATACACTTCCACATCCCCATACCAGTAATTTGTAGAGTAATATTAATAATTATATTAATAATAATAATATTAATATTAGAGACGGGATGGATAGCAAATTTGCCGGATAACCAGCTAAAATTGCCGGATAATAATTTAAATTAACATTAATAGCTATATATATATATATATATATATATATATATATATATATATATATATATATATATATATATATATATATATATATATATATATATATATATATATATATATATATATATATATATATATATATATATATATATATATATATATATATATATATATAACCACGAAGGCTACTCAGAACACCCAACTTCTTTGAAACTTGTAAAGAAAGAGAAGTAATGTGATCTTTCCAAGAAAGATCACGAGAAAAAGAAAACCAGAGAATATTAAGGACTGATGAAGGTTTGAGTTGAGTGTAAGATTGCATAGTCGAGCAGAAAGATGAAGGAACTGAGTTTTTGATGCATTGAAAACTACCATGGTTTCTCTGACCTAATTTGAAATACGAAAAAGATCAGAGGTCAACTGCTCCAAGGCCATCCTTCTTGAATATATTAACTGGTGTTGGGAGAGGCGTCTTTCAAATTGAAAGGAATAGTGAAGGGTGGAACCATCGGCGCAGTAGTGTATAGGAGACGAAGTATAAGAGAGAAGGTCATTTATGAAAATTAGAAAAAGAGTTTTGGATTTGACAGATCCTTGAGGAACACCACTATTTATAGATTTAAAGGAAGAACGGTGGCAATATACAACAGCCGCTATAGAATGACCGGAAAGGAAATTAGAGAGAAGATAGCTTCCGAAAGAGGGAAGTTTAGAAAGCTTTGTGACAGACTCTATCGAAGGCTTTCGATATGTTTAGCGCCACAGCGAAAGACTCACCGAAACCCCGAAGAGCGGAAGACCAAAAGTCAGAAATAGGGAAAGAAGATCATCAGTAGTACTTTCTTTACGAAAACTATACTGGCGATCAGAGATAGGATTAGAAGAATTAAGGTGTTTCCAAATCTTCCTTTAGAAAGAATGGAGGTTAAAGAAATAGGACGATAGTAAAAGGGTTGAGAGGGGTTCCTCCGGTATAGGCTGAATGAGAGCACGTTTCCAGCAAGAATGGAAGGTTGAAGTGAAGAGACAGAGACGTAATAGTTTATCAAGGCAGGGAGTAAGCTCAAAAGCACAAGTTTTGAGAACCACAGGAGGAATACCATCAGGACCATACGCCTTCTTAGTGATAAGCTCAGAGAGAGCAGAAATGACATCTTTAGGAGAAATTACAATGTTAGGTATGCATGAGTTGGAGGATGTTGAAGGAGGAGGAATAGCTCCAAAATCGTTTAAGGTAAAGTTAGAGGCAAAAGTTTGAGCGAAGAGTTCAGCTTTAGTAGAAGGTAAAATGCCAGTTGTGCCATCAGAAGAAACTAGAGGAGGGAAAGAGGAAGAAGCAAATATCGAGAGGAAGAGGAACCAGAGAGATTATTGCATTTGCGGCGGAGAAATGAGTTTTTGGTATCTTGAAGAATAGATTTTGCACGATTCCTTGATGAAATGTAAGTTGAATGTTTCAGGAGTTTGAAGACGACGGTAATCTCTAAAGGCAGCATACCTGCGGCGGATAGTGCGAGAACAAGTAGAGTTAAACCAAGGTTTATTAGGTTTAATAGAAGGGAAAGAACGTGGAATGTAAGCCTTCATGCCAGAAAGAATTAGCTCGGTTATCCTGTATTCTATAGAATACAGGATAACAGATCAGTTACTAACCCCTTCAACCTCAGACAAAATACTTAAGTAATAAAACTACATAAACCGTGGGGTGAAATTTTACAATTTCAAGTCTCCTATTGGGGATGTAAAATTGTAATTTGTAATTAATATATATATATATATATATTATATATTATATATATATATATATATATATTATATTATATATATATATATATATATATATATATATATATATATATATATATATATATATATATATATATATATATATATATATATATATATATATATATAAACAAGTGGGTAAAGATGTTTGAGAAGGCTCATGAACACCCGTCATTATGACTAACTCAAACTCTGAGTTAGTCATAATGACGGGTGTTCATGAGCCTTCTCAATGCGATTTCCTTTTATACTGTCGTGGTAAAGAGGTAACACTCTGTCTTACCAGTTTAGAGGTCAGGTTCGAATCCCTAATAGCAGACTATGAAATTGTAAAATTTTACACCACGGTTTATGTGGCTTTATTACGTAAATTGTCTGTGATTGAAGGGAATAATTACTAATCTGTTGACCTGTGTCCGAACGCAGTCCGGGGATGGGGGGAGGAGAATGTC
>SEYY01019123.1:0-14378 GCA_009176605.1 Armadillidium nasatum | reverse complement strand
GTAAATTCAAGAAGAGGAATGCTTTCAATATTACGGTATAGCATCCACAAATTGACAACACTACCATTTAGGCAAAAGCGGAAGTAAGGCCAATACCATTTTTTTATCGTATTCTAATTCGGTACAATGCTCGCATTTTTTCGAACAGATCCACCCCTCCCATGTTTTTATTATACAGTTTTACGATTTTTGATTGAGGAATGACTGCTTGTTTTTTCTCTCCTCTGCTCCAACGTTTGCAACTACCAATTTCAAAGATGCCTCTTTTTTTGAGTTTGTAACCATAGTTACTTGACTGTTGTCATTCCATCGAACAAGAGTAACCCCAGATTTTTTTCCTTCTACGGCACAGTAAGTGCCCCGACATGTCTTTTTCAAGTCCTGCAAAGGAGAATTCTCAATTCTGTAACTTCGGATTGTTCCAATGCAAAACAATTTGTTAGTTGCAAGGGTGTCCATCAATGAAAGTGATGTAAAATAATTGTCCATATATATGAACGACCCTTTAGGAACGCATCCTAAGCACAGCTTCACTTTCACAAAAGACCATACTGTCTTTCCAGGTATCTTGTCCCCTCCTCCTATATATGGATGAAACTTGATTATGTATCCTTCTGGTGTAGTTAGGCACCAGAATTTGAACACAAATCTAATAAGTTTTCCTCTAATAAATTGCTTCATGGAATGATGCCCATAATTTGGCTCCATAGCTTCGTCTAAAGAAAATTTACTGCCAAGAGGCTCGATGAAATTAAAAAATTTGTTGTTCAATGAGGGGTCGAATTTTGTACACTTTGTTGTTAGGATCAATGGTTATATCATTGAAATGTAGAAATTGGTGAATTTTTTCAAATTTATTTCTCTTTATAGAATTATTAACCAAATTGTTTGAATCGGGACGTCTTTCCCAGTACATTCTTCTAAAGGGAAGTTTGTTGTAACCGGACAGCAAAAGAATTCCGAAATAAATGTACAATTCATCGACTGAAAGTGTAAATTGTTGGTCTCTTTTTTTGAGAAGCATATTTTACAGATTCTCTGCATATATGATCCATAAATTCTATTGTAAGTCCTTTTCTTATTGCTCTTAGCTCTGCTGATTGAGATGAAACTCCCTTCCCAAGGTCTCTAACATTGTGGTGAATTCCTCTGCATCACTGTTGGCGTCGTCTCTATCAGACTCCCCACCATCCTGAGGTGGATTGAGAACAATATCAAGATCTGCCGCATCAATCTCAGTACTTACAAATTTAGCTTGCTCATCATTTTCTAGTATATTCAAGATTTTCTCTGTACCTCTTATAATATCAAGTTTTTTAGAATCATATTTTGCTATATGTATATATATATATATATATATATATATATATATATATATATATATATATATATATATATATATATATATATATATATATATATATATATATATATATATATATATATATATAAAATAATTTTTATTATGAAAAAAAATTAGTGATGGCATCCGCATCCGCAGAGCATCTTCATCAAAATTAACATCCGTATCCGCAGTTGCGGAAATTCAACATCCGCATCCATACTTTCGAAAATTCTATATCCGTATCCGCAAATGAGAAAATATAACATCTGATCTATATATATATATATATATATATATATATATATATATATATATATATATATATATATATATATATATATATATATATATATATATATATATATATATATATATATATATATATATATATATATATTTCAGCTACAATAGCAAGTAAAGATGAAATCGAAAGTTTCTGAAGTCAAAAAAAATATTATTCAAATATTTGTTAACGTTACTTCCCACTGTGTCTAAAAAGACACGCGGTAAAATAACACCCTATAAAATTTATTTCACTAATAAAATATTCGTTTTCGCATTTTCAGCATACAGTACAATTACTAATAAGTAAAAAAAAGTAAAAAATAACTTATCCAAACATACAAATACCCCAAAAAACACTTACAAGTCAATGCATGTCAGCACTAACGCTCATCAAAAATTTTACTACTGAAATTATTGCGTGTAGAAACGAAAAATAAAAAAAATTGAGGGAAACATTGAAATAAATAGCTAGAAGAATCATTCCTTAGAATAACCATTCGTCCCAAAACCAAAAAAAAATTTAAAATATATTATTTTTTAAATATTTTATGAGGTCATGTTTTACGTGTCTAAATAGACACAGTGGGCATTAATGGGTTAATTATCATAATTAAAAAGGTAGGCCTTTTTTCCATATAAAAACCCTTATATTTCAAAAACTACTTCTCCTTTTAAGTTGAAACTTGTAAAATTTACTTAATGTATCTTCTAGGTCATGCCGAGTATTAAAACCATTTAGTAATCTTATTATTTATTTAGATATAAAATTAACTAAATATTAACTGCAGAATTACATAAAAAATGGCGTTTGATTGTCACGTGACTAGTTGCCACCTTTCACTTCCCTTTATTTTAAGCGAATTTTTTCTTAATTTATATATAGTTTATGTTTTATATTTTTATATCTTTCAATTTGTTTTAATTTATCAAAAATTATATATTAATCTTCAATCTCTTAAAAATCTAATTAATTTTCTCAACGGGAACATAATTGAAAACTTTTCAGTTAACAGTCAAATTTCTTAATCTTTTATAAAAACGTTTTTATTCGTTTTGGATAATTCTAGAACGAACTTCAACGCTTGAATTTGCCTTTATATATATTGCAAGCGGGAGCCTTGAGTCACACATTGTCTAGATCTCACGCAGTGAACTACTGTTTAGTGCTGTTCTAAAATTACTTCATTTTTTTTATTTTATGAGTTATTTCATAAATTGTTTCAATTAAAACATAATATAATTAATTGTCATTGAATTTTCTATTGATAATTCTTCTCAAAATCAAATTTAATTATTAATTAATGATTTTTGATAATAGTAAAATCTGTTTAAATTTCGGATCTTCGTTGGCTTACGTCAAGATAAAGATCTTCATCTTCATTGTCAGTCAAAGAGGCTATTTCACTCTGGAATTTTTCAACAATTCCGGACTAACTTAAGTATTCTGTATATATATATATATATATATATATATATATATATATATATATATATATATATATATATATATATATATATATATATATATATATATATTTTTTTTTTTTGCAAATTTCTTTTATTTATTTTATATAGTATTTGCATTTTTGCATTTAAAGTTCATTCTAATGTCTAGATAAATTTTAAAATTTTCTAGTCATTCTAATTTGTAGAGAAATCTTCATTTTTCTAGAATCATTCCACTTTCTAGATAAATTTTCATTTTTCTAGAATCAACTTAAATTCCTAGAAAGGTTTCTAGGTTCTAAACCAAATTTGATATTTCTATATAAAATTCTTAATTCTAGAATCATTTAAATTCCTGGAACAGGTTCCGGGTTCTAAATAAAATCTAAAGTTGCTAGATAAATTTTTAATTTCTAGAATTTAATTATTTTTAGATAACATTTTTTGTTTATCGATTTGAGTTCTATATGTCTAATTATACTTCATTAATATTGAAATTAGATTGAAGTAACAATAATCAGTTGCATTATATTTCATTAGTATCGGAGTTTCATAGTAATCGGTGTCGGTTTATCGGTATAATCGGTTTACTATAAAACTTATAATTGTGACTGGTCAAAATTGATTTGTTTCTACATTATAATAAATTTAATTATTATAATTTCTATAAACGTGATTTGAAATTGTGTATCTGGCACTGATCGCTGGTCAAAAGTGACTTCAAAACAACAAATTGTTGTTTGTCCGTAGTACCAACATAAAAATTACTCATCATTTTAATTATAAATATAAGTACACATTCTTCAAATCATAATAATTCTTCTTTAACAACTATACTAGGTTAGGCTCAAATTAATTTTTTTCTAACTGTTTATTTTCATTACATTTAGAGACTAGCACTTCTTGCTATTATTAGTCTCTCATTTCTATCTTACATCTTCTCTAATCACGGTTGAATTTTGGTTCTTCAATACGGTGAAATAGCAAGTTTCCGTAGTTAATTGTGTTAATGTTTCATTGTATTGAAGGAGGAACTGTCGTTTTCCCCCCTTCTGGTAACGTCATTCGCCGGGTTAGCTTTAGTTGATAGAAGAAAAAGCGACAGAATTAGAGTTTTTGAAATCTATCCCACAAAAGAGTCAAATACCATTATTGGTTAACAATTTGAATTTATTTGTAGATAGTGATGGAATTTTGAGATCAAAGAACAGAATATCTAAATGTAATTCTTTTAATTAGGATGTGAATAATCCTGTCATTTTGTCTAGATTTCATTATTTCGCAATCCTATTGATTTTAAGGTCCCATTACAAAGTTCAACATCTAGGTTTGACAGCACTTTGACTCTTATAAGGAATTTAGGGTACTGGATTCCTAAATGTAGCATTGCTCTTAAAAAGGTTATAAATCTGTGTACTTCATGCACAAAGATAAATATAAGAGCCTTTAAGTATCCCAAATATATGGATATTCCAAAACATCATATGAATCTGGTTATTCCATTTAAATTTATAGTTGACTTCACAGGTTATTTGTTTGTAAAAAATAAAATCACAAACTCCACAGATAAAATGTTCATATTAAAATTTAATGTCTTAACATTAGAGTTATACACTTAGAGTTTATTCCTGAAATGAGGGTTCCAACGTTCCTATTAGCATTCCAATGCTTCTGTAATTATTATACATTACCAGATTATCTGTACTAAGACAATGCTTGTACCTTTAATAAAGGCGCTAATTTGTTATCTTACATTCTGGAATCTAATGAGTTTAAACAGGAATTACAACATCATAACATTAAGCATGTAAAGATCCCATTATTTTCAGCAGGAGCAGGAGCATTTTATGAAAGACATTCATACTCAAAAATTGCATGTATAAAGTCATAGGTAGAGCAAAACTTACTGATTTTGAAATGCTCACCCCAGTTGCTTGCTCTGTATAGAGGTGTTGTTCGCCCCTGTATGGAGTATGCTTCGCACATCTGGGGTGGTTCCACACACACAGCTCTCCTAGAGAAGGTGGAGTCAAAGGCATTTCGTCTCATCAACTCTCCTGCTCTTACTAACTCTCTTCAATCTCTTTCTGCCTGTCGAATTGTTGCGTCACTCTCTCTTTACTATCGCTATTACAACAGACACTGCTCTTCTGAACTCTCTCGTCGCATACCTCCTCCATTGCGAAGAGCTTGTGCGACACGCCTATCTACACAGTCTCATCCTTTCTCTGTCCAACTCTCCGACCCCAGACTTAACCGCTATGCTCAATCTTACATATATACTGTACTGGTAAAATCTGGAACACACTCCCTTCATCTGTTTTCCCAACTTCCTTTGACTTACATACTTTCAAACGCTGTGTATCTAGACACGTCGGCCTCCATCGACCATGATATAGATCTTTCCCAACTCCGGTGGAATTTGGTAGGCCTCTGGCCTTTGTCCACTGGAGGATATATATATATATATATATATATATATATATATATATATATATATATATATATATATATATATATATATATATATATATATATATATATCATAAAATGAGGTAAATTTGGTAAATTTTCCTAAATTTTGACACAAATGAAAGGATTTCAGAAAATATATTCAGCATAAATTTTTTTATTGAAATAGCTACAGTATGTAATGAAAATATAATCTTTTTGGATCATTTTCATATATTTGTAAATATATTTGAACAAATATTTATATTTTTAAAAAAATTTTGAAAAAAAAAGGATGGAAATTTTAACATGGGGTAAAATTAATAAATTTTGGGCAAAATTGGTATAAAATTGTTTTAAATCAGAAAAAATACTCGGCATATATTGTTTATTGAAAAATTTAGAAAAAATACTATATATATATATATATATATATATATATATATATATATATATATATATATATATATATATATATATATATATATATATATATAAGTAAGTTTGTTTGTTCACTATCTTCCTTATCTTTTCAATTTTCAGAATTTAATATGAATTAGTATTAAAGAAGCATGACAAAATTTTATTTGAAAAGAGAAACTCTAAAAATTCAACTTAAAATGTAAGTTTCATAATTTAATCATTTAAAGAAAATATTTGTTAAAAAATCAAGTTTTTGCTGGCCATTCATAATATTTTGTGTAATTATTCACCAATACCCTGAGGTATTATCTGCCAAGTTTGAAAAAATTTGGAGAATATATACATTTTTTTTTACAAAAGGTCAAAAGTCCCACTTTTCACATTTGAGGTTTTTAACATAACTAATTGGAAAGATCTATTCAAGTCCTTTAAACTGATACTAAAAACACTGTTTTATCATGAGTAGTTTCTGAGTTACTAGATTTTTAAAAATAGAGGTAAATCAAAAAAAGGTCAAATTTTGTGAACTTTGTGACCTTCTATTTCGGAAATCAAAGGTCATAGAGCCCTAATATTTTGGAAATATTAGTTTGGTATGATTACCTAAAATTTGAGAAGGTACAATCAAAATTGAAGGGGGTGAGTGCAAAAATTGCCTTTTAGTGGCTGAAATGACATGGAATGACCCATATATATATATATATATATATATATATATATATATATATATATATATATATATATATATATATATATATATATATATATATATATATATATATATATATATATATATATATCACATACCTTGGCTACCATCTTAATATGTTCCTAATGGATTAATTAAGGATTTAAAAAAAATAAACTATTTAAGAAAACAAACAAAATGGTATGAAGTAAATGGCTTGAAAATAAATTGAAAAGCAGTTTTGTGCATTTAAAAAAAATAAACTTTTAATGGAAAGCAACGTATGAATGTTCTGGAAACAAATTATTGGGAAACGACATTTCAAAATATTACCAATATTAATAAAAAATTACATAATTTAATTAATTAATTAAGTAATTAAATAAATGAACAATTAAGAATAACAAGTTGATCTATGCTATACAAAGAGTTAACTGCCCTAATTTGACCAAAATCGGATCTGTAGTTACAGAGATATAGAATATGAGAAAAAAAATGTAATTAACAGTTAATTAGTAATTAATTAATTGAAAATATGGAAAATCAAGAAAAACAATGTTTCGAGGTATTCAAAACTTTACAGTCAAAGAAATTGAACATTCCAAAAAATGTAAGCTAAAGGGATTAAGTTACTTAAAAAAATCTGGTATCAATATCAGTCATTTTTAGCCCATACAGATCCCTAAAATATACTGATACCGATACTTCACTCCATCTCTAATATATATATATATATATATATATATATATATATATATATATATATATATATATATATATATATATATATATATATATATATATATATATTTTTTTACTTCCGCTCCCAGGAAGGCTAAAAGCCTGTCAGCTGCACCAGCCGGCGTCTCCACGCAGTCCTGTCCACGATGACACCCTCCGCCTTCACCTGCTCCATTGTTGGTTAGTTGGTGTCTCCGCAACGAATCCTCCACCGAGTCCCTCCATCTCTTCCTCGGTCGGCCTCTCGGTCTTCTACCATCCGGTCTCCAATTCCATCTCTTTTTTGCCACTCTAACCTCTTCCATTCTCTCCAGGTGTCCCACCATCTAAGCCTAGCTGCGTCCATCTTGTTGATCAGCGGTCTTACTCCCACCTCTTCTCTTATAACCGTGTTTCTAATTCTATCCCTTCTCGTCTTGCCCACCATACTTCTTAAAACTTTCATCTCCGCCGCCTGTAACCTGCTCTCCTCTCTCCCCGTAGTGCTCCATGTCTCTGCTCCATATAACAATATAGGAGTCAACACTCTCTCGAAGATAATCCTTTTTGTCTCCATGTCCAGATATTCATTTTTCAAGATTGGCTGTAACATACCGACGGTTCTGCTATATTTATCTATCCTTCCAGCGATCTCCTGTTTATTTCCACTCTCCTTTGTGAATATACCTCCGAGGTATTTGAAAGTCTCCACATTCTTAATCACACTACCTCCTATTTCTACTCTCAACTCTACATTTCGATCTCTTCCCACCGTAAGAATTTTCGTCTTTTCTGCGTTTATCTGTAAACCCATTTCTTTCAATCTTCTATCAAAGGCTAAAACCGTCTTTCTCAGCGTCTCTCCGCTCTGACTACAACACGCTATATCGTCCGCATAAGCCATAATGTCCCCATCCAAATCTTGCACATCCTGCACCACTCTACGAATAATTACATAAATGAAAGCCACAAACAAAATGGGGGACAACACGCTCCCCTGTTTAACTCCTGTTGTGGTGTTTAGGTTTTTTTAGGTGAGTATGTCTATCAGTCTTTTCCAGTAAGGCAGGCAGACTTGAGGGTAGGTAGGTGAAGAGGGTCTTTTTTTTTGTGTTTGTATCATATTGTATCATATTTCTTATTATTATTATAATTTTTATATATATTTATATTATTTATATTTTTTATCATATATATATATATATATATATTTTTATATGATTGTTGAATGAAAGGCATGAGTGGTGAGCGTCCAGGCGGTTTCAGGGAATCTATCTTTTCACCTCCTGTTTCTCTAGTTTTAATAACCTTCTATTCTGTCTTTTTTTGTTTTAGTCGTCTGGCATTCCCCACTCTGTGTGAAAGGGAGTGATTGTAGTTTGTTATTGGAAATGATTTATTATGATTTTTTTTCTTTTTTTAGGATAATTAAAATTTTTTGGTTCTAGTAGATTGAAGGAGTGGTGAATGAAATAGTATTTACTGGTTAAACAGGTATTAATTTTTATTACCTTATTATTATCTTTATGTTATTATGTTATATGATTATGATCATGTTTAATATTCATTATTATTATTATTGAAATATTGAAACTAAAATGAATATTATTATTATTATTATTATTATTATTATTATTATTATTATTATTATTATTATTATTATCATATGTTAAGAAAGAGGGTTTTTCTTTCCAGTTGCACTGTGTGTGTTGGGAAGGAAAAACTGGACGGAACTCCGTTCAGTTTTTTTTGTGGACTGGATTTTATTTTGGACTGAAATTGAGTTTTTGCTCCTGCTTGTAGCTTTATCCACTTTTTTTTTGGACTGAAGTTTTTTTCGCTTGAAGCACTGCCTAGTTCTTTATTGCTTGAAGTATTGCCTTATTTTTTTGTTGAATCTATGCTTTGCTTTAAGCAGTATCCAATGCTTTCTTATGTTTTTGCATGCCATTTTTATCTGAGGAAAAGCAGAAGGATTGAGCCAAAATTTTTATTTGTTATGGTCCAGTGAAACATTTTTTTTACGCGTACAGTGAAAGAGGCCTGAGTTTAAAGGGGTAAAAATAAAATTGAGATATTGGGAGGGGAAAATTACAGTAACGGTAATTGTGAAATAAAAACGTTGTTTTTTTTTTGTTGTTTATTATTTTCATTGTTTTTGTTATTTTATATTATTATTATTATTATTATTATTATTATTATTATTATTATTATTATTATTATTATTATTATTTTTATACACAATAAATTATTGCATATGCTTTGTAATCTTATGTATTAATATTATTTTTATTTTTGTTAATTTATATTTATATTGCATCTATTATATTATCGGTCCGATTATTATTAAGTTATATTTCGAAATTTATTATTTTTATAAAATAAAGTATTGTTTTGCTTTTTGTTTATTCCATCACTTTCCTTGTTAGAGAGCCTTAAATAGTTATATTTTTTTTGTAACTGCCACAATGGGGATACTTGGAATAAATTTGCTGCTCAAATTACTACTACCTATAATCCCTCCACATCACTGGATGAGCAAATAAACCATCTAACGGAGACTATGATCACTGTAGGTAAAGCTCATTTCAGTCTGACCAAGGGTGTTTTTGGTTTCAGAATACAGTCCATTTGGTGGAATGACACCTGCAGGTCAGTTATACGAGATAGAAATAAAGCTTACAACAGATGGAGAAAATTCCCATCTGTCGAAAATGGGATTACTCACCGCAGACTATCTGCTATCTGTAAGAGAACCATTAAAAAAATTAAATATGAAGCTTGGAGGAAACTTAGACAACAGCTCTCTTTCTCTACTCTTGCAAAAAGGGCCTGGAATCTTGTGCACAAAATGTCGGGTAAATTTGTACCTCAAACTTCCCCCCTCACTACCAATGGACAACTGCTGCTGGACGATCTCAGCAAATCTGAACTCCTAGCTTCTCACTTTCACTGGGTCTTCACTACCCCTGACCCTCTCAGACATAGGAATGACATTGTTGATGCCATTAATAGTGCCCAAACTTAACATTCTGGAATGCTTTCTCAACCTTTCACATTTTGTGAACTAGAAGAAGTAATGAAAAAGCTCTCCCCTGACAAAGCAGAAGGCCCAGATTTCCTTTCCAATAAGATGATTCTGCACCTGAACTCTTCTACTAAAACTACTTTACTATCCATTTATAATGAAAGCTGGAGGACTGGCCTTTTTCCCACTTTATGGAAAACCTCTATGGTACTTCCTTTCTTGAAGGGAAATAAAGATCCTAGTGATCCCTCCTCATAAAGAAGGATTCATCTATTATCATGCCTGGGAAAAATCTATGAATTCATGGTATGTAATAGGCTTTACTGGTTCCTGAAGACAAACTCCCGTCTACATCCCAATCAATATGGTTTCAGAAAACAGAGAAGTACTATAGATTGCCTTCTCCACATGACACACCTAATCTCGGGTGCTTTCCAACATAAACATTATGCTATGATCCTATTTCTTGACCTGAAAGCCGCTTTTGACAGCGCATCCCATTTAGGTATTCTATTGTAGCCGCAGAGCTTCCCGCACTCTACTATATTTATATACTGTGGTTTTTTTTACTCTTCTTTTTTATATTTGCGGACTTGGCTATTAGACTACCGCCTTTTTCTACCGACTTCTTTTTTGTGTGATCAGCGTGTATATTTCATATTTTCGTTACAACTGTAATCAACTTCGTCTTTTGCAACATCAACTTGTGTTTATCAGACATTACAGTGTATCATACAATTACCACTAATATTGCACCTCAAGCAATATTTTGTTTACCAGCACAGTGTTCTTCAGGGTATCCTTATCACATCAGAAGGTGCTGCTTGAACATATACACTGCAGGATAATATACCAGTCATCAGTGAAGTCTGATTCCTTCTCTGGGTATTACCAGGCTGACACTAGATAGGGTTTTTTGTCATTGTTCATGCTTTTGTTCTTGTTGAACCAATCAGAATCATTATTTTTGTGTATAAAAATTAAGAACACCATCAAGCCTTCATTATTTTTCCTATGCCTACCATCTAAGCAACTTCAATCATAAACCACCAACCATACTACACAAGATACTTAAAACTGGTATCACAGGGGCCCCTCTATCTTGGCTGCGTGACTTCTTAACATCCCGCTCTTTCCAGGTCCTAGTGGGCAACACAAAATCTTCTCCTCGAAACAGTAATAGAGGAGTTCCCCAAGGCTCCGTTCTGAGCCCTTTGCTTTTCTCCGTCCTTCTTAATGACATGCCCTCACCCCCATCAGTGTATGTCCTTATGTATGTTGATAACATAGCCTGTTGTGCTGTCGCCCCAACTTTGACTGATGTCAAATCTCTCTGCAAAGTGCTGCTACTGAAATACTCTCCTATCTCTCAGAATGGGGTCTTTCTGTCAATGCCGATAAATGCGCTCTGCAATGTTATACATTAAAAAAAATCCCATTTTTACCTTCCATTTCAATCAATAACACCTTGGTCCCTTTACGCAGCTCCTATACCTACCTTAGACTAGTACTTGATGCCCCCCCCTTAACATGGAAATAAACACATTAACTACCTTGTCCAAGACTGCCTCAAACGTTTGGCCCTACTGAAGAGACTTGCTGGTGTTAAGTGGGGCTCCTCTCGGGAGAATCTTTTGCACTTGTATCAATCCTACATTCTGAGCAAAATCGATTATGGCTGTATTGTTTATGGATCTGCTTCCCCTACAACTCTAAAGAAGCTAGAGATAATCCACACTACAGCCATGAGAATTATTCTGGGTGCTTTCCCCTCCACACCTACCCAAGCCCTCTATATTGAAACTGGACTTGCTCCCCTCAAATATAGGAAGAAGCTCTCTCATGGCAAAAAAGCTCATCCTTCTAGTATCTGCTCCACCTGATCACCCACTTTATCAGATCTACTCAACCTACCTTGAAACACATCATATCACTCCTCAAAAAAGTAAACCACCTTTTGTGCAACAAGCTTCCTCCATTTTCTCCTCTATAAACACAGCTACCCCACCTTTTATCTCAGCACCTCCTGTCTCACCCCTCCCACCCTCTATGGATCTCCTCTCTCACATCAATTTCACCCTCTCCCATGGTTGGAATAAGAAAGATTTATCTGAAGAAGGACAACAACTATTTGCTGAACTGCTAAACACTAAATATGCAACATATCTGTCAATATATACGGATGAATCAAAAATACACAACCCTGCATCCACTTCCTCCGCATTATACATTCCTACCCTTCAACTAGCTCAATCTTGGAAGCTTTCCGGTGCTCATTCTTTAATCTTTGCCGAACTCTTTGCGATCCATAAAGCTTTATTTTTCTGTGTTCAGTTCCTCATGCCTCAGAAAATAGTCATATTTACTGACTCTTGTGTTGCACTCCCACTTATCACCACTAGATATCCCAAACGTTATCATAGGATACTATCTAGAAAACACAAGACCCTTGAAAAACTAACAACATCCTTGGGCTGGACTATTCTTTACCAATGGACTCCTTCACATATAGGAATACTGGGAAATGAGATTGCAGATAGAGCAGCCAAACTGGCACACTCCCACTCTAATGTGGAGGATTTCCCTATTGAAAGTAAAGAATATTACACAGAAACCAAACAGTTGCTAGACTTCCAACAGAATGATGAACTCAATACATTACTACAAACCCACAATCTGGGTCAGATATACTCACTAGACTCCCCACCTCTCAAAACCAAATGTGATCGCAGAATAGCCACTGCTATCTTTCAACTTAAGACGGAACATTGTGATTTAAACTCACATCTCCATCGCCTCAGAATATCAGATACTGATATTTGTCCTTCGTGCGAGAACAGTCCTGAAACTGTGACCCACTACCTGTTTAACTGTCCTGCTTATTGTGTTCCAAGAGCTTCTCTCCGAAGTGATTTGGGTGCCCTGGGGGTCTCAACTTTCACAGTTCCAACTATCCTGGGTGGCCAGGGCATTCCATCTAAACAATTTCCTAAAATAGTAACATGCTTAAAGAAATATCTATACTCAACCTCCCAAATCAACAGAATATAACTACTGACCGAGACTCTTTGACGACTTTACTATAGTGTCTCCCTTTGTAATCTTTACTCAAGAAGGAAAGAATCATCAATTCAAGGTCAAGACTCTCTTCATTGAGAGTAAGAGACCTTTATCAACAAGGTAACAAGGTAGGTATATCGATACAAATATTTTTTACGATTCTATCGAAAAAATATTGATGATATTTTCAAAACCAATATATTGATATATCGATATTTTATCCTCAGTATCGAACCAACGATATTTTTTTTTTACTTCTAGAAATTTTAAGTAGTTTTCTGCTACTATAAAAATAAAATTTAAGCAATATTTGTGTTATTTTTCATGTGCGTAATATATATATATATATATATATATATATATATATATATATATATATATATATATATATATATATATATATATATATATATATATATATATATTTTTTTTTTTTTTTTTTTTTTTTTTTTTTTTTTTTTTTTTATTCATTACACCTTATCCCACAAGATGCAGGGTGGCGTCAGCTGCAGAAACTTCATGTTCCTGCAACCGTACATGGGATGAAAATACTGGTTTAAAAGGTTCCCAGCCTTTAGAACCATGCGAAGAATAATTCTTCAATTTTCCTGACTGCGACGAAATCTCAATCCTTTCTTTGTCAATCAGATTTTATATATATATATAAATATTTTTCACGCCCTTTTTGATATGTCTATTTAAAATAATTTCCTTGATGAAAAGAACTGCTATTAAAAATTTTGTTGCTCCTCCATTTTAGCCCGTTTAAAAATAAATTTTGTTTCATTATTTAATCTAAATTTTATTTCTAATTTTGATTTAATAAAAATCTCAAAATATTTTAAAAATTTTAAAAATATTTGAAAACTTTGGCTAAATGTTTCTAAACAATATCTGTCGTTAATTCTACTGGCTCATATATATATATATAT
>SEYY01019122.1:45000-49555 GCA_009176605.1 Armadillidium nasatum | reverse complement strand
ACACCCTACTTTATATGCCTTGCGCTTTATCTAAACTTTCAAAGTGTATGGGTCTGAACGACATTACACTGGCTAAAGGAGTGTTCCCCTATAAATTCCTTACGGAGAGACACCTGAAATATGTAGGACAGATTCCAGATTTGGAATATTTTGAAACAGAAAGGATGACTGAAAAAGAAAAGAAAGAATTTTTAGAGTATCATGCTGACTTTAAAAATTCAGGAAGGGAGTATGATATTTTACAGGAATGTGTTACATACTGTAAACAAGACGTTTTGATTTTAAGACAGAGTTTTGAAGCTTTTAGGAAAATTTTTATAACGAAATTCCAAATTGATTGTCTTGAGGAGTGTTGCACGATAGCTTCTTTAACTTTTAGAATATTCCGAACGCATTTCATGGGTGAAAACATGATTGCGAAGTATTGGGAGAGTAAAAGAGAAGAAGTTTAGTTACGAAGGTATTCGATGGTTGACTTTTCTTGAAAAATACACGGGTCAGGAAATAAAGCACGCTAGGAATGAAGGTGAACGTGTTTTGAAACCTAGAGGGAAATATTTCTTTCCCAGATGGGTATTCGAAAATGGATATGCCAACGATTGTCCGGCTACGTGAGTACGCTAAAGATACCGACATTGAGTTTGAAATAGAGACTGAAAAGTATGAGAAATTGAGAAGTAATGGTAAAATCATAAGCATACAGGAGCAGCGTGAGGGTGATGAAAGAGTAGAAGAGCGTCGTATTCCCCCTGCTAGGGGTCAAGTAATAGCACAACCAATAGTCGAACCTGAAGTTATTGAGTTAAGTAGTGATGAGGAGGAGGGAGAAAACGTACAAATGACTTCAGCGAAACCTATTGAGATAAATTTTAACAATACCATGGAATTGTTAAGTGCACTTAGATCAGCAAACCCCACTAGACCTTCACCTGTTAGGAAAGCAAAGGAAAGACAGGTATTGGTTACGCAGAAAGCTAATTTTGTTGATCTAAGTAGTGAAGAAACACCACTGTTATCAACCAGTTCGAGAGCAAGTGCTGATGATGATATTGACAATATGATAGAATTATGGGATGAGACACATCCTACAGCGAGTCAGCAAAATGAATTACATTTACTTGACCCTGAGGAAAAAGAAGTAGTTCTTTTGTTTAATGGATGTTTGTTTCACGGTCACGATTGTGTTCCTGAGGGGGTATTATACGACGCATCAAGACTGGATAGGAAGAAGAGCTACCATAGTGCAAGAAGAGAATTATAAGAAGGCAGGGTATGAAGTTATTTCGATTTGGGGCTGTGCATGGGAAAAGTTGAAAAATACTTTACAAATAAAAATAAGGGGAAAGCAGGAGAAAGTAAAATTAGGAGATTATGTGAACAGTGTTTCTAACTCCTACAATAAACGCTAGACTATCCCCTGGAGATGCGCTTTTTGGTGGAAGAACAGAAGTTTTCACTAATTATTTCCCGTCTACAGGAGGAAAGATAAAGTTGTATTATTACGATTTTACTTCTTTGTATCCTTTCGTTCAGAAAACTAAGGTGTTTCCAATAGGTACTCCTATGAAGATCGTGGGAGAGAAGTTACCTTCCATCACCGATTTCATAAATGAGCTCGGAACAACTTATTTTGGTCTTGCGTATATTCAGGTTCTACCTCCTCAGGATTTATATTTCCCTGTTCTACCATTAAGAGTGAAAGGTAAGCTTGTTTTTCCATTATGCCGATTATGTGCTGAACATGAAAACAAAGATGAGTGTAATCATAATACGAATCAGAGAGCATTTAAGGGTGTATATACATCGGTTGAGTTAGAGAAAGCTGTAATGAAAGGTTACAGAATTTTGAAAATCTTCGAGGTATGGGCATTTGTGCAGTCTTCAGACGTTTTCATTAAGTTCGTACAAACATTTCTAAAATGGAAGACTGAGGCTTCAGGTTTACCAGAACGGTGTGAAGAACGTTAGATAGAACTTCAGGCAATTCGCAATTGGCTTTCCTTTGAAAGGGAGGGGTGTCGAGTTGGATGTAGAGAAGATGAAGGAGAAGAATCCCGCAATGAGATATATTTCTAAATTGATGTTAAATTCTTTGTGGGGACGCATGGCCATGCGGACTCCGGAAGTTGAAGATATAGTCTCAGAGACAGAGGTAGAGCTCTTCAAATTGTTCCAACGTCGTGAGTTGGAGATTCATGACGTTCTAGTCGCAGGAGGTCGGTATATTTCAAGGGTCCGGCATACTGAATACGAGGAAACCACTGCAAAATCTACAAATCTGGCCATAGCATCATTCACAACAGCTTATGCACGAGTAGAATTGTATAATCTTTTAGAAAAAACAAACGGTCGAGCCCTCTACTGTGATACAGACAGCTGCATTTTTGCTGCTGAAGAAGGAGTAGAGCTTCCTCAGACCGGTCAAGTTTCTTGGAGATCTTACAGATGAGATAGCTGAATTTGGACCTGGTGCGTATGCTGACAGCTTTATTTGTGTAGGTCCAAAGAGTTATGCTGTTCGTATCGTTAAAGCTGATGGTACATTTGATCATATTCTCAAAGCTAAGGGGATATCTTTAAATAGAGCATCATCAGATGCCATCAATTTTGAGAATATGCTTCGAATAGTCCTTGATAAAGTAGATAACACTACAGCTGAAAATGAACAACATATAAGATACCAGAACTGTTTGAAGGATCATGATGTAACAGCTAAAGCAATCAGTCAGATGTATTCACCGGAACATCAACATTCTGTTGAATATAAAGCAAAACATAAAGACTTAAGAAATATTCAGCACGCGCAAACCGTAAATAATAGAGATACCACCTTCACTGTGCCAACTGTGAATTTCAGAGCTGACCGTCTTGGAAATATGACAATACGAACAGGGAACAAACGATTCCGTATGACTGAAGGTAAACGTGTAAGTATTCCCGGAACTGCACGCACTATTCCCTTTGGTTTTAAAGGTACATTACAACCTCTGAAGTAGACTTTTCTCAATATATATATATATATATATATATATATATATATATATATATATATATGTAAATATAAAAATTGTAAATATTATGTAATAAAAATTAAATCTTTTTTTCTCCTTTGTTTTTGTAATGAATTTATTTTTCATGTATGTTTGTAAGTTAAATGGTATCTGGCAACTATTTCTAATCCACAAAATAAGTGCTTATATTCATCAGAAATATTATTGTATTATTATTATTATTAAATTAAAGTATATATATATATATATATATATATATATATATATATATATATATATATATATATATATATATATATATATATATATATATATATATATATATATATTAATATATAATAAATAAATAAAAAAAAAAAAAAAAAAATAAAAAATGAAAAAAAATAAAGCTTTTTTTTTTTTCTCCTTTTTTTTTTTGTTAATGAATTTTTTATTTTATGTATGTTAATAGTAACTGACAACTCAATATTATTATTATTAAAAAGCCTTGAAACGAGTTTGGTATTTTCTTAAACAAGAAAAAAAATATTTTATTTAAGTAGAGATGTATATGATAATTTTTTTATGAGGAGAAGGTACACTGAATAAATTCTTTAGCCTAAACCGTCTCCTTCAAAAGAATTTGAAATATTTTTATATGATAGAAAAAATCAGAGTCGTTCGAACAGGGGATGGTCACTGTAACAAATCGGGAATGCATGTGACAAAGAGAAGTCTTTGAAGTATATTTGTTTGTGTCAAAATAGTTGGCCATTAATATCATTTTCTCTCGAATGAAAATAAAAGAAAACTTAAATATTCAAGTTGTTTTAAAACGAATACTATTATAATTTATTATAAATACTTTAAAAAATACATGCTTATATGTATATATATATATATATATATATATATATATATATATATATATATATATATATATATATATATATATATATATATATATATATATATATATATATATATTATATAACTGTAACCATGACAATGAGAAAAATAATAATAAATACTAAGTTAATCGTTCAAAAACATTTATAAATATTTTAGGAAAAGATTTAAAAGAAATTATTATTATTTAATTCCAAAAACTCCGGTAGCTCAACGGTTAAGCGCTCGCTGGCGACGTAGCGAACGCTAGTTCGATCCTCCATCGGATTCTTGAGTAATTTTTTTTTCGAAACAAAAACTTATATAAAAATTGAAATTTTGTTCTAAGATATAAAAAAGAGAGATATATATATATATATATATATATATATATATATATATATATATATATATATATATATATATATATATATATATATATATATATATATATATATATATATATATATATATATTATATATATATATATATATATATATATATATATATATATATATATATATATATATATATATATATATATATATATATATATATATATATATATTATATATATATATATAAACTTTTCCATGGATACGAGAAAATAATAATTAATAATAATAATAATAAATGTGTGTGCGCCAGCGCCGCGCTCTCGACTGCGTGTGTGTGC
>SEYY01019122.1:30000-35000 GCA_009176605.1 Armadillidium nasatum | reverse complement strand
TCAAATGATAAAGTTTCTTTTCTTCATTTAGATCATTTAGGAAAAAGTGAGCGAAAAGGCTAAGTTAAATTCCTTCTAAATATACAGCAGTTGTTTCCGGTAATAATAAAAATTCAAGATTTTTCATTTTTGTTTATATACTAATTTTGACAAGTGTATTTAAATTTATTTATTTTGATTTTTTTTTTAAATATAATATTTATTTTAAAACAGATTTTTAGGATCAAGTTTTCATAAAAAGATTTTCATTAGTTTTAGTTACAAAATGATGTAATTAAGTTCATTTGAAAGTTATTTATATGAACTCTTAAGTTTTGCTAATATTTCAAAAGATTGTTTTTCAAGGTGAAGTCTCTTATTTTAAGAACAGATATTGATTTCATTATTATTATTATTATTATTATTATTATTATTATTATTATTATTATTATTATTATTATTATTATTATTATTATTATTATTATTTCAGTGAAGTGGACAGTCAAAATATTATTATTAAGATTATTATTGAATTTAGTAAATAGGACCTACTATTAAACTTTCAACCTGTAAATGTACCATTTTCTGAATAAAGCTTTATGAATGAATGAATGAATTATTATTATTATTATTATTATATATTATTATTATTATTATTATTATTTATCATTATTAAATTTATATTTTGAAAACATATATTATTATTATTATTATTATTATTATTATTATTATTATTATTATTATTATTATTATTATTATTATTATTATTATTATTTATTATTATTATTATTATTTTTTTTTTTTTTTTTTTTTTTTTTTTTTTATTTTTATTTTTATTATTATTATTATTATTATTATTATTATTTTTTATTATTTATTTTTGAGAACAGATAAAGGTTATATATATATATTTTTTATTTAAAGAAATATAAAAACTTTGCAGAAGAAAAACTAAAATCAAGCTCAACAAAATCCTGTTTCCTGTTTTTTTTTTTTTATTTAACCCAAAATATATAAAAGTGAGTTTGCAAAATAATATCAATTTTTTCATTATTGAACTATAAACCAGTGATCTTACGGAATCCCGGATCCCGATCCCGATGTTAAAATTTTAATCCCGAAAAATCCTCGTATTCTGATCCCGATATCCCGATTATTTTATGATGAAAGAATTTTGTAATTTGGCTAAAATATTTCAAAGAATATTTATAAATTACAATGGTAAGTGCAACCAGCACCCAAAATTCCGATTATATTGTCAGGGTATCATAATTGCCAAGCACCAGCACACGCGTGAAACAGCAAACCCTCTTTTCATCTTCTAGATCTGACAAAAGTGGACGAGAAATGATATCAGCGTTTCGGCGAAGGCTCAGACAAAACGAAAAATCTGTGTCAGTTTACCAGTTTCTATAGTTGTAATGTTTGGTGGTTCTGTTCTACACTTCTCCTGTTTCGAAATTCCTTATTAATTATTTTTTGTTGTTATTTTTGATCAGTAGGAGTGTATATGTAAGTTTAGGATATTATTTATCGTATTTTATTCAAATTTCAAATAGGGAATTATTTGCCTTCTTCAAAATTGCTTTCCGTCCTTCTGTATATATATATATATATATATATATATATATATATATATATATATATATATATATATATATATATATATATATATATATATATATATATATATATATATATATATATATATATATATATATATATATATATATATATATATATATATATATATATATATATATATATATATATATATATATATATATATATATATATATATATATATATATATATATATATCGTCCAATTTCTTTAACCTCCGTTCTTTCTAAAGTATTCGAATCTATCCTTAACAGGAAGATTTGGAAACATCTCAATTCTTCTAATCTTATCTCTGATCGCCAGTATGGCTTTCGTAAGAAACGCTCTACTGGTGATCTCCTTTCCCTTCTCTCTGACTCTTGGTCCTCCGCTATTCGGCATTTCGGTGAATCTTTTGCTGTTGCGCTAGACATATCGAAAGCTTTCGATAGAGTCTGGCACAAAGCTTTGATTTCCAAACTTCCCTCTTTCGGAATCTATCCTTCTCTCTGTGACCTTCTCTCTGATTTCCTTTCGGTCGTTCTATAGCCGCTGTTGTAGACGGCCACCGCTCTTCCTTTAAATCTATTAACAGTGGTGTTCCTCAAGGATCTGTCCTATCCCCAACACTTTTTCTACTATTCATTAATGATCTTCTCTCTGTTACTTCATCTCCTATCCACTCCTATGCTGATGACTCCACCCTTCATTACTCTTTTCAATTTGAAAGGCGCCCCTCCTCAACAACAGTTACTAGACGCAAGGAGGGTTGCCTTGGAGCAGCTGACCTCTGATCTATCTCGTATTTCTAATTGGGGCAGAGAGAACATGGTTGTTTTCAATGCCACCAAAACTCAATTCCTCCATCTCTCCACTCGACACAATCTTCCACACAACTATGATATCTTCTTCGAAAACACTCAACTCAGACCTTCATCTTCTTAATATTCTCGGTGTTTCCTTTTCTCGTGATCTTTCTTGGAAAGATCACATTACCTCTCTTTCTAAACAAGCTTCTAAGAGGTTGGGTGTTCTGAGGCGCCTTCAGTATTTCTTTACTCCACCCCAGTTGCTTGCTCTGTATAGGGGTGTTGTTCGCCCCTGTATGGAGTATGCTTCCCATATCTGGGGTGGTTCCACACATACAGCTCTCCTAGAGAAGGTGGAGTCTAGGGCATTTCGTCTCATCAACTCTCCTGCTCTTACTAACTCTCTTCAATCTCTTTCTGCCCGTCGAATTGTTGCGTCACTCTCTCTTTACTATCGCTATTACAATGGACACTGCTCTTCTGAACTCTCTCGTCGCATACCTCCTCCTCTGAGAAGGGCTCGTGCGACTCGACTTTCCACACAGTCTCATCCTTTCTCTGTCCAACTCTTTGACCCCAGGCTTAACCGCTATGCTCTGTCCTACATGTACTCTACTGGTAAAGTCTGGAACACACTCCCTTCTTCTATTTTTCCAACTTCCTATGACTTACACACCTTCAAACGTCGTGTATCGGGACATGTCGGCCTTTAGTTTGACCAGGCTTCCGTCTTTTCCCCCAACTCTGGTGGAATTTTGGTAGGCCTCTGGCCTTTGCCCACCAGAGGTGATATAAATAATATATAATAATATATATATATATAATATATAATATATATATATATATATATATATATATATATATATATATATATATATATATATATATATATATATATATATATATATATATATATATATATATATATATATATATATATATATATTATATATATATATATATATATATATATATATATATATATATATATATATATATATATATATATATATATATATATATATATATATATATATATTATATATATATATATATATATATATATATATATATATATATATATATATATATATATATATATATATATATATATATAAAGCCGCTTTTGTATACCAATTTTCACAGCACAAATTACGCTTGCGGGGTTAGTAATTATAATGCAGTAATGTCAAATGTTTTATTTTCATTACTTAAAAAAAAAAAAAAAAAAAATTCTGCAGCTTCACCGCTATCAGGCGCTTCCCAGAGTGTGTTTCTGGGTTTGCCACTATTGTAAATATAAAGTGACTGTGGACAGCCGAAATCAATAAATACATTAATAAAAAAATCTAAAATCCTGATCCCGATCCCGATCCCGAATAATTTTCAATCCCGTTCAATCACTGCTATAAAACACACCCTTTGAATGCATATAGTCAGAGTGGTATTAGGTTTGAGCTTATTTCTGAATGTTTTAATTTTATATTTTTATAATGAAAGAAGAATACATATATAATCCATTATAATTTCTGCCACTTGAACAGCATAATGCAATGATGCGTCCGTTACTTTCCAAGCCTCTAATACTATTTATTTTGCCTTATCTAACGAGCATTAAGAGTTGGGTCAGTCAAAGCTGTACTAAGTTTGAGCTTATTTTGAGATACTTTAATTTTATATTTTTATAATAATAATAATAATAAAAAAACTCATTGATTATTTAAAAAAATTATTTACATATCTAATATATATATATATATATATATATCTATATATATATATATATATATATATATATATAATAATTCTATATTATATATTATTATATATAATATATTATATATAATTTCAATATAAATATATTTTAAGTGTGCTCAAAAAAGGTATTATTAAATTGTCTCTTTTGTATTTATTGCTGCATTTTTATTTTAAGTAGCAATAGTTTGCATTTCTTTGGGTTTTAAATTCATTCTTAGCAGTTGTGTACTATATATATATATATATATATATATATATATATATATATATATATATATATATATATATATATATATATATATATATATATATATATATATATATATATATATATATAGACAATGTTGTCCGTTTCAATCACTATCAGTACGATCTCCCTAGAATTGGTTGCATTGAAACCATAGAGAACCCATTTTCCTGGGAGGAAGCGAAATCCCAGTGTGCCCCCAAACGGAAGTTGCTAATGATCAGAGGAATGAATTTCAAATTCCTTGGGAATTTCGTCAAACAAATTGGTAAGAAATGAAGTAAATCAAAAACCATTGGTTATAAACAGAATTATATTATTTGGGGTTTTAAAGACAGAATAGGATTGTAATTTATAGCTTCCATACTACCAAATTCTTATCAGCTTATATAAATCAAAGTAATTTATATTCTTATTATAGTATTATGATAACATGTAAAGTTGTTAGCGAATAAAGCTCATGAACATTTTATTTCTTAATTCCTAAGAGAACTCAAATCTTATTTTATTTATGGAGTCCTTTTTTAAAAAAAATGCCCATGTCAATAATCATCAAGATATTAATTATTAATATTACTTCTCTATTACTAAAATTACTTCTACTA
>SEYY01019122.1:22500-27500 GCA_009176605.1 Armadillidium nasatum | reverse complement strand
CAATTTTCATTTTATTCCTTGCACTCGTCGGTTATAGAAACGGAGTAATACTCGTTCCTTTTTTAGTGGTACATCTACAAACAATTAGGATACTCTTACCACTGCTATTATGCATGGATTAGTACCCCGAAAAATAAATCACCATTAGAATTTGGTAGTATGTCACATCAAAAGAGCACCTTGCATCACTACTACCACATGTAAATGGATAATCTTGGAAGAATGAAGAAGCACTCACATATAGTGGGACGTAAATACAAATTGGGCACCACAAGTATACTCATAAAAAAAAATTGATCAACATTCTTCCATCGAACATTCATACTTCCTCCAATCTCTCACCGAAGTAATTATCATCCAACAATTCATACATCTCTTCGATGAATTACATTAGAAGAGAAGATAACATCGTGGCAGATACCTTTTTCCCGAATATCCTCGGTAACAGTTGATGACATCGATTTACCTTCTTCGTCTTACGTACCTCCTAAACTTCAAACATGTACTCATGTCTTCAAGACTATCGCATTCACAGAAGTAAGGAAGAACCCTATTTTGGTCATTTTTAAAGTTCTTCAACGAATGGATCGATTGTACAAGACAACTTCTCAATTGAAATTATGATGCCGTTATTATTAATCGCGACACGTCTGCCATTTTGACTCCAACCTCAGATGAAATTTTATTTTTGTAACTAAAAATAATAATAATAATAATAATAATAATAATAATAATAATAATAATAATAATAATAATAATAATAATAATAATAATAATAATAATAATAATAATAATATTTATTTATTTAATTTATCCTTAATATATTTGTAATTTTAATTTGTTTGAAGTGCAACGAAACCTGTAAACATATTAAAATGTATTTGTTCTTTCAGTAACCAACCAACCAATACAAACTCTAACGTTGTATCATTACTACCTACCGTATTTTTTATATCCAAGGTAAATTATAAAGACATATTGAAATGACGATTGGTTCTGATTCACTCCTTCATATAGAAACGTTGGCAAAGCAACATGCAGCTTGTCCTGTAACGTAGAAGCAAAAGTTACTTTTGACGGTGAAAAAGTTGTCCGAGGCAACCGGAAATGGACGAGCTTCAAATAACGAAAAAGCTTAAAGCTGAAGAAGTAATTGCACAATGCTAGGCACAGAGTCAAATTACATCAACATTCTTTCTACTAAACATTCTCTCTCTCTCTCTCTCTCTCTAATCTATATATATATATATATATATATATATATATATATATATATATATATATATATATATATATATATATATATATATATATATATATATATATATATATATATATATATATATATATATATATATATATATATATATATATATATATATATATATATATATATATATATATATATATATATATATATATATATATATATATATATATATATATATATATATATATATATATATATATATATATATATATATATTAAAAAAACATGATATTTATAACAATTAGGTTTTTAGGATAAATTATAAATATATATATATATATATATATATATATAATTAATATATATATTAGATATTTATATATTTGCGAGAAGTGAACATTTGTGTATATATTCCTTCGGAAAACTTGAAAAGATAGAAGAGGATAACAGTAATAATGATATGATGATAGAAAGTACTCAGATGAGGAGAGAGTGTAATAAGATGATCGGAAACAAGTAGGGAGTTGCACCAACTGCTCGATATTATTTTAGATAGAGAAATAATAGACAAGTTCACCGAGCTGAATCTTGAGAATTAGGAGAGAGCCATTGGTGGTAGTGGACTTTGAAAACACCAAGAATGATGATCTTAGACGAAGAAGACGAGAGAATATATTATTTTTTATTAAGCTTAAGTAGCCGAAGAAATTAGGATAGTCTGCTTACTTTGAATATAAATATATAGAACAGAGAAATTAAGTAGTAGACTGGCCAGATTTTGAGCCATAAAGATGATAATTTGGAAGACTCCAAATCAGAGAACCCACAGCAAACAAATTCATTGAAAATAAAAAGACAACAACCGTCTTTGGTTGAAAATTGAGAATGAAGATGAGAAGAGGAAACAGAAAAGTTCTCACCATCAAAATGCTCAAAGCATCTGAGTTTTGGTTAAGAATAAGAAGAGAAGTCGAGAAGAGGAAAAGTGGTGTCAAACAAAGTGGAAATTAGAATAAAAACCTCAAATGTTCTTTGAAATTAATGAAGAAAAGGGAGAGTATACAAGAAAAGACGGTAATTCCTTGACGGAATCATCCTCATTCACATCCTCATAGTGATGGAGGGATGAGGAACTATTTTTGAAAGCTCCTCTCTCTCTCTCTCTCTCTCTCTCTCTCTCTCTCTCTCTCTCTCTCTCTCTCTCTCTCTCTCTCTCTATATATATATATATATATATATATATATATATATATATATATATATATATATATATATATATATATATATATATATATATATATATATATATATATATATATATATATATATATATATGACATTTCACAGTGTCGTACTAATCTGATTGCTAAAATGGATTAAAAGTGAATATTAATAACATTTAAAATGAATCATTCAAAAATAATCTAAGTTTAATATTCATTGTACCAAATTTAGCCTTCACTATCTATCGTGGGCGAGTCGATATATATATATATATATATATATATATATATATATATATATATATATATATATATATATATATTATATATATATATATATATATATATATATATATATATATATATATATATATATATATATATATATATATATATATATATATATATATATATATATATATATATATATATATATATATATATATATAATCAGAGTTGGCAAGGGTGGGCTCACCTTTGAAAAAACCCACCCGGGTTTTTCAAAAAAAAAATCCACTTGAAAAAAAAACCGCTATTTTCCCCACTTTGTTTTTTTTTTCACAATAATTAAATAAAAAAGAAATATGAATAAAATAAAATTTTCTCTTTATTTAAATATTTGTAACTCAATATATATATATATATATATATATATATATAATATATATATATATATATATATATATATATATATATATATATATATATATATATATATATATATATATATATATATATATATATATATATATATATATATATATATATATATATATATATATATATATATATATATATATATATATATATATATATATATATATATATATATATATAATGGTGATGTGTTAAAAAAAAATACATTACTTCACCTGGACTTTAAATATGTAAAGTATATATAATAAACTAATGAACTAAATAAATTAACACTTAAATCGTATTAAAGTTGGTACCTGAAGGTTCATTGTCATATTCTAGGAGGGAGAACTTACTAGGAAGTTTTTTTTTTTTCCTAAAGGATCAGATTGAGGGCTAATGTGTACTGATTGATGTGAGTACAAACATTTTTTTCCCAAATGTTATTAAATTTTACAGTATTATTATTATTATTATTATTATTATTTATTATTATTTTATTATTATTATTATTATTATTATTATTATTATTATTATTATTATATTATTATTATTATAATTATTTATTATATTTTTGTTATTATTTTTTTATCATTATCATTTTCATTATTATCTTTATCAATATCATTATATTATTATTACTGTAAAGTAAATAAATAAATAACAGAAAAATAAATGAAATCCTATAATTATTTATTTGCTTAATTTTTAAATTAATCTGCAATATATATATATATATATATAATATATATATATATATATATATATATATATATATTATATATATATATATATATATATATATATATATATATATATATATATATATATATATTATATATATATATATATATATAAATAAAATAAATTAAAAAAAAAAAAAAAAAAAAAAAAAAAAAAAAATTCCACCCCCCCCCAAAAAAAAAAAAAAAAAAAAAAAATTCTCATTATTTCTCCTTTAGAAAGGGAGTTGGCTGCGATTTTGCTGACTCGGCCCCAATGACTGTAATTGAGATGGGGGGTTATTTTAATAAGTTTTCATTGTTTAATAAAAATTTTATATATTTTGGGAAAGGGGAGGGTTGTTTGTATGTCAAATTCTTCTTTTATCGTTTTTTTATTTTTTATTTTTTGGCTTTTTTTTTTTTTTTTTTTTGAGTTTTAATTTAAAATTAATAATTAAATTATAATTATATAATAATAATAATAATAATAATAATAATAATAATAATAATAATAATAATAATAATAATAATAATAATAATAATAATAATAATAATAATAATAATAATAATAATAATAATAATAATAATAATAATAATAATAATAATAATAATAATAATAATAATAATAAAAATAACATAAAAGCAATAATAATAATAATAATAATAATAATAATAATAATAATAATAATAATAATAATAATAATAATAGTGTTATCTTTTCAACTTAAGTTTTTGAGTGGGAATTCTCCAAAACAAATCTGCAGTAGATAAAATATTACATTAAAATTTTTATAGCCTGCAAATTATCTTCAACAATAAATGTCTTCTTAAATGTCTTCATCGGTAGCTAAGATGCTTGATCCCGCAGAGTAAATGAGCTTTTAGGTTGTATGTTTTTGTTTGTTTGTGTTTGAGAGAGAGAAAGTCTTGGCTAAGGTTGATGTATTAGAGAATGTATATTTATCGCGTACTTATGGATGTGAGGGCGTGCGTGTGAATGATAATATAATGATTCAAGAAGAAGCATGGCATTGTGCTATGGTAATCACATTTTAAGTAAATACTGTTACTACTGATAGGGTACGTAATAATGCTACTATAGTGACTAACACTTTGAAAATAACAAAGTAAATTGTCTAGAAGGCTTAGGGCATGAAATACTACTACTTCATCTATTAAGATTAACACACACACACACACACACAC
>SEYY01019122.1:0-7500 GCA_009176605.1 Armadillidium nasatum | reverse complement strand
GAAAATGTCAGGAAGGTCCCTGAGAATGCAGGATTGCACGCAAATGCAGAAAAGACCGTTAGGGACAGGTTGCCAGATTTAGCTACCTCGAAAATATCTGGCCCTCGCGGAAAGGGCTACATATAATAATAATAATAATAATAATAATAATAATGAGAATAATAAAAAATAATAATAATAATAATAATAATAATAATAATAATAATAATAATAATAAAATAATTAATAATAATAATAATAATAATAATAATAATAATAATAATAATAATAATAATAATAATAATAATAATAAAATAATAAATAATAATTATAATTAATTAAATATAATATTAATATAAATAAAAAAAAAAAAAAAAAAAAAAAAAAAAAAAAAAAAAAAATTTTTTTTTTTTACATACGACCAAATTGTCAACACACTTAAATTGAAGAGAGAAATTGCCGTCAGATTTTTTCCAAATAGAGTCGACCATTTGACCTTTCGACTATTTTCCTTGTCGATGCTTTGGGAATAGGTTCTATTTTTTCAACTTCTTCTGATTTGCACACTTTCAAACACAGTGTATAGGAACATGTTGGCCTTTAAATAGATTTTGATTTTGGAATTCCTCCAACTCTAGTTGAAATTAGGTAGTTCTCTGACCTTTGCCTATGGACCAGATATATATATATATATATATATATATATATATATATATATATATATATATATATATATATATATATATATATATATATATATATATATATATATATATATATATATATATATATATATATGTGTGTGTGTATTTGGGTGCGTTTGTGCGCGCGTCTGTGTTTAAAGGCAAAAGAGATTTTTAATCGAATCGTTGCCGCTCAAGAAGAACTTTTAAAGGCATTTGAGCGGCATGTAATGTTGAGAAAATATTTTCATAGAGCGGCATTAGAAAGGCAATAGACGAAAACCATAAACACCGCTCTAATTCCTCTTTAATTCCGCTCTAGAGTCCTACAAATTCTGAATAGCCTTTATAAATCCGCTCTAAGAAATAAATATGAGAAATTAGACAAAGTCTTTCTATTTCCTTTCTATAGAAAGGAATTAGACTTGTATTTATTTACAGTGTACAGACATTCTCAAAGGACTCCACCGACTGCACTCTGACACAGGCAACTGGATCAGTTACTATTCTCTCTCTCTCACAGACTATTAAATATACGTAAGTATTAAAACCACATGGATCGTGGAACAAAATTAAAAAGTTTGTATATTGTAATTTCACGAGCCATGTAGTTTTGATACTTATATTTAATAGTCTGTGAGATTTAAGAATCAGTTTGATCTTCCGACTTATATATATATATATATATATATATATATATATATATATATATATATATATATATATATATATATATATATATATATATATATATATATATATATATATATATATATATATATATATATATATATATATATATATAGTTAAAATAGACATAAAAGCATTATTTTAAAATATATTTTCCGTAGTTATCGATTACAAAATTTTACGAGAAAATTATGAGGATATTAAACTGTTAATATAATGAAGTAATTGGCAATAAAACGACAGAAGCCATAAACAGTGTTTATTGAACGTAAATGAAAAATTGTGTAACCAATACAAACAGTTAAGTAAAAGCAGCTTTTAATTTAAAAGCGTTAAAAAAGAAGAAGAAAAAAAAGAAGAAAAAAAGAAAGAGATTAAAAATAAACAAGTTCATAATCTTTTGATCAAAGTTCTTTAGAGATTATCAATAGCATTGATCAAAGTTCATTGAGGAGATTAAAAATAGCACTTAAATGAAGTTAATCGGGACAATCCATTTAAAAAAGATTGCTTTGGTGTTGTGTTAAAGAATATTTTTCTTGCATAATGTTTGTTGTGTCTTTTACCTATAACTTAATGATTTAGAATAAATATAGAACGAAATTAGTTATAAATATTTTTACATATAGCTATGTATACGTTTACGTAAACCATTCTAATCATCGGGATGGTCTAGTACAAGGGTTCCCAAACTTCTCTTTGGTTTGTGGACCCTCTGAGTCTTAACTTAACGTACGTAGACCCTCTGAGTCTTAACTTAACGTACGTAGACCCTCTGAGTCCTAACTTAACGTATGTGAACCTCCATATACTCATATGTAATATTCCTATATAAAATATTCCTAAATTAATCTTACTAAATTAAATTAAAATAAATGATCCCCCTTTGGGTTTATCTGGACCCCAGCTGGGAAACGATGGTCTAGTGGTATATATATATATATATATATATATATATATATATATATATATATATATATATATATATATATATATATATATATATATATATATATATATATATATATATATATATATATATATATATATATATATATATATATATATATATATATATATATATTATTCTAAATTTCCACTTACATAAAAATAAAATTTTGAGAGTACCAATTTCGTATAAAATAAAATAAATAAAAAAAATTTAATGATTTAATTACTTTATTAAAAAATAAGAAATATTTAACCTTAAAGCGTTTAAGAGAAGAAAGGAAAAAAAAATAAAATAAAGTAAAAATGAAATTGCGTCATTTAAAAGTCGTTAAAAGAGAAATTGTTTCAGAAATTGTCTCTTAAATTGGGATTTTTCCCATGTGCATTTTTATCTCGGTATTTTTTATTTTTTTTTTTTTAATTTATTTATTTATTTATTTATTTTATTTTTTTTTGTTGACAAATTTACCTTTCTTTGAATTTTATTAATATCACACATACAATGACATACGCGTGTGTGTTCAAATTTTCCTAGTGTAAGGAAAGTTTAATTAAAATTAATTTAATTAAAAATTATTTAATTAAAATTAATTAAATTAAAAATTATTTAATTAAAATTTTTAATGATATTAAAAATTCATAGTATAAATGTAAGAAAATAAAATACCAATTTATAATGTAAAATCTAGTCCCAAACTTATAATAAAATTCAACCTGTAAAGAAAAAAAAAAAAAAATAAAAAAAAAAATAAAAAATAAAAAATAAAATAAAAAAAAAATAAAAAAAGAGCTTTAAAGTATGCCTATCAACGGTCTAGCGAGATTCAAATCTGTAAAAATAAGAACCTACTTAAACTTTTAATGCAGAAACAGCTAAGTGAAAATGCTTCATGGGATGCAGAAATCTCTCATAGTTTAATAAAAAATGGAAACTAATTTGTAAAGATTTTTTCTTAAGTTAAAAACCCTAACCTTTCCTAGAATGACTTTCTCAGAATCAGATATTGATTTTAATCAGTATCACTTGCATGTACTCTGTGATGTCAGTAAGGTAGGTTATGGTGTGGCATGCTACTTATTAAATAGTCAAAATTCTAAATTTATACATATCAAGTAAAGAATTAGTTCAAAGAGCAAAAGTTATTTTATATGTCAACTTGAGTTATTAATCATCTATTCGGTCGTTAATGTAATTAAATTCTTAATTGAAATCTATGTAAAAAGTGATTCATTTTTCAAAACTACAGTTTCGACTGAATCTTCGGTTTATGCAAACTAGATAAACCAAAAAGACTTGAAAATTAAATGTCCTTGTAAATAATAGGGTTCAAGAAATCCAGACCAGTTGATGGTTTTTCCCTTTGATATACGTTTAAGACATGTCTCAGATGTCAATAACCCTGCTAATTTGCTAACTAGAAATCTTATTGCTAAAATACTTTTAAAGTATAAACAATTTTATCTAACTGGTCCATCATTTTTTAAAGATTCAAAGTCCCTCCCTAATACTATTCTTGTAAATTTCAATTCTTAAGTTAGCATTAATTCTTTACTTCAAACTAATAGTGATATACCAGAACCACAAGTAGAAAGTCTACTGAGCCCTTATTTAATACTGAAAGTTTTTCTAATAGGAATATAAGTGCTAAGAATAACAGGTTGAGTAATCAGATTTGTTAATAATTTAGAACTAATAAATATAATCCTCAACCTGATTTCTCTATTAAGGTACTTGTAGAAAAAGTGTCAAATTCTGTTAATTCATATAACAGAGTAGCTACAGAATTTTGGATAAAGTATTTTCAAACTAAATACTTTAACAAAGAATTTAAAAAATCTAATTAATTTAAAACAAGTTAATCCCATTGAAGACCTAACAGATCTTCAAAAGGATATGAAGTTATTCTTAGATGATAACAATATTATTCGTACAATAGGAAGATACATATATGCTGGAACTATACCATATAATGCAAAGTACCGCGTTTTGCTGTCGAAATGTCACTTTTCTAAACTAGTAATAGTTGAATGTCATGCTAAAGCTAAGTTAACAGGCTTATCTGCCACATGTAATTAAATTCGGCAGGAATTCAGGATGCCTCAAATTAGCTCTCACTCCAAAAATGTATTAAAGAATTGCATAACTTGCAAAATATATTTTGCTAAGACATATGAAGTACCCACTGTTAGTCCTATGATCAAAGAAAACTTTGATTTTGAACATCCCTTTCAAACAACCGCCATTGACTATGCTGGGCCAATTTATTAAAAGACCCAGATGATAAAGATAATAAACTTAAGTCTTACATATTACTGATTCACTGCTGTAATACAAGGTTTACTAGTCTTCATATAGTTTATGATCTATCAACAAACAGAGACATTTTTAAAAGAACTGTAATACAAGGTTTATTAGTCTTCATATAGTTTATGATCTATCAACAAACAGAGACATTTTTAAAAGAACTGTAATACAAGGTTTACTAGTCTTCATATAGTTTATGATCTATCAACAAACAGACATTTTTAAAAGAACTGTAATACAAGGCTTACTAGTCTTCATATAGTTTATGATCTATCAACAAAGAGAGATATTTTTTAAAAGAACTGTAATACAAGGTTTACTAGTCTTCATATAGTTTATGATCTATTAACAAACATAGACATTTTTAAAAGAACTGTAATACAATATTTACTAGTCTTCATATAGTTTATGATGTATCGACAAACAGACATTTTTAAAAGAACTGTAATACAAGGTTTACTAGTCTTCATATAGTTTATGATCTATCAACAGAGACATTTTTAAAAGAACTGTAATACAAGGTTTACTAGTCTTCATATAGTTTATGATCTATCAACAAACAGAGACATTTTTAAAAGAACTGTAATACAAGGTTTACTAGTCTTCATATAGTTTATGATCTATCAACAAACAGACATTTTTGAAAAGAACTGTAATACAAGATTTACTAGTTTTCATATAGTTTATGATCCATCAACAAACAATGACATTTTTTAAAGAACTGTATCATCTTTCCTTTACTTATTATCAACTAGACGTGTACCGGAATTTCGTTAAAAATCAAAATAAAAACTCCTTTAGTAATATTCATATTATCAGAATTATTGACTAGAAAAGATTCCAATAATTTTCAAATTATTATCTTGAACTTTTTTAATGGAAGAAAAATTATTCATATTTATAAAGTGGTTCGCATTCCTTCTATTCTGCACCAGAGGTGAATTCATATCATTTATTCTGAGACTATCAAAATGTTGGGATCTGCGTCTATTTAGGCCTACTGTTTCTCCGACATATATTTTATTACAATCATCGAACTTTATTTTGTAAAGTTCCACATTCTCATTTCTTTCCCTCAATATAGGCTTCAAAAACTTTTTTAACGTACCCGGCACTGTTTTGACCAAATTCACATTTTTTGGAATGTGTTTTATAAAACACATTATTTAGACTCCTCGGATAAAATAAAGCATTTCTTAGATTGAAAAGTTCTCTAATTTTAGAATCATAAAATTTTCTTTGTGCATCCTTCAGAGCTCTTATAATAAATAATATTTGGATATTTTAAAGTAGAGTTCTGAAGGATGCGAAAAGAAAATTTTATGATCCTAAAATTAGAGAACTTTTCAATTTAAAAAATGTTTTGGTTTATCCGGGGAGTCTAAATAATGCAGAGGGTTTAAATAAAAATCCAAAAAATGTGAAATTGGTCCATTCAGTTCCGGGTACGTTAAAAAGTTTTTGAAGCCTATATTAAGGGAAAGAAGTGAGAATGTGAGAGTTTACAAAATAAAGTGCAATGATTGTAATAAAATATGTCGGAGAAACAATAGACCTTAATACCAACACTCTTATAGTCTCAGAATAGATGATGTAAATTCAGCTCTGGTGCAACATCAAAGGAATGAAAATCACTTTATAAATATGAATAATTATTTTTCTTCTACTAAAAAAGTTCAAGATAATAATTTAAAAATTATTGGAGTCTTTTTTTTTTTCGTCAATAATACTGATAGTATGAATATTACTAAAGGAGTTTTTTTATTTGTATCCAGTAACTAATAGTGTCTTGAAAGAGGTTTCTTTTTTTAAAAAAGTACTTATGACGATTTTAGATTAATTTCTGAACAGGGTTGCTAGTTTTTTGTCTTCTGAAGGTGATAACCTTTTTCTGTTGGAACTCATTTGAATAAGGATATCTGGATATGGTATCGAAAGCTTTGGTAGTTTAAATTTTATTTTTAATGGTTTTATTTAGGCTTAAATTTATTTATTTTTTTTAGTCTTTCGTTTTACTTTTTTTAATTTTTTGTGGGAAATTTCTATTGAGTAAAAATTTTATATTGCGGTTTGAGCATCAATTTTTTTATATTTAATATATATATATTTATATATATATATATATATATATATATATATATATATATATATATATATATATTATATATATATATATATATATATATATATATATATATTATATATATATATATTATGTTGAAATCCATATAGAAAATTTTGTTTTTGAATTACTTTATAGATAAGGGAAAGTTCATAAAAAATTCCGGTTCCGTCCGGATTTTTTTTGGCAATTCCGGCTCCGTCCGGAACCGAAAATTTCAGTTCCGGTACACTTCTATTCTCAATCAAAAAAAATAATTTCTGAAAACCAGTCTACCTTTAAAAAGGCTATAGTGGTTATTTAAGTAAATAGTTTTATAATTTTAAAGCGCAAAATTATTTGCAGGAATATAAATAACTTGGCAGCTCACTGCTAACTATTACTCTAGAACTCTGAGAGTAGCAGAAAGAATTGTAATATTAATTAAAAAATCATTGTATACCTCCCTTAGGGGTAGATCAATTTCTGTAAGTAATTTCCCTACATTTGTGAAAGAAATAGTGCATGCAATTAATATCCGCCCATTAACTTATGTTAGCTCAAAAGATCCTTCTTACGATATAATTACACCTTTTGAGTTAATATTTGGTCAAGATATTGTAAAATATAACTTTTTAATCACTCCTGAAATTCAGGTTTCTTCTTCTACTGATGTAGGAGAAAATGTTGATCATGATTTTAACCCTAAGGATCAAAAATCGATGTAAAAAATTTTAAATCCGTAACCCACCAATAAAAGGTGATAAAAAATAAATTGAGAAAAGAATATC
>SEYY01019121.1:105000-107500 GCA_009176605.1 Armadillidium nasatum | reverse complement strand
TATTAAAAAATAATTTGTGAACCTAATTCCTGATATGCAATACGTCTTTTTTCCCTTATATAAGAAAATATTTTTGTGAAGTTATTTTCCTCTAAGAATATGCCATTTCATCTTTGAAAATCTTGTTGCGATAATTTTATCATTCGAAACAAACAATTTATTGCGATAATGGTTTGCATTTTACAGAAATAAACATATAAAATCGTGTAAAAACACATCACCATAATCTAAATGGAATACGGTCGTTAAAAGATTAAATAATCACATTAATGGATTTTGAATCAGTAAAAGTGACACTTTAAAAACTTGCGTTTCACAGAATTTCTCTTTAGTCAATATTTTTAAATTTATTTTTAACATAATTTTTTCACAAACCTTCAAATATTTCAAAATAACGTAAAAAATTTGTATATATATATATATATATATATATATTATATATATATATATATATATATATATATATATATATATATATATATATATATATATATATATATATATATATATATATATATATATATATATATATATATATATATATATATATATATATATATATATATATATATATATATATATATATATATATATATATATATATATATATATAGCGAGAACAAATGAAATATTGAGCCTATTATTATTAAGAACATTTATAGAGAGCAGCAGCAGTAGCTGTAGTAGGCCTCTTAGATATAGCAGCAGTAGAACTAGCTGTAGTAGCAGTAATAATAGCAGTAGTAATATTATAATTATTAGTGGAAATAATAATAGTTTTTGTACCACTCTGTTTGTTATTATTTCCCGCTATTTTTACTGTCGCAAAATATAAGAAGAAGCATTGAAAATGACGTCATTGAAGATGATAAGAAGTATTGAAAATGACGTCATTGAAGATGAGAAGAATCATTGAAAATGACGTTACTGAAGATGAGAAGAAGTATTGAAAATGACGTCATTGAAGATAAGAAGCATTGAAAATGACGTCACTGAAGATGAGAAGAATCTTTGAAAATAACGTCATTGAAGATGAAAAAAAGCATTGAAAATGACGCCACTGAAGATGAGAAGAAACATTGAAAATGAAGTCACTGAAGATGAGAAGAAACATTGAAAATGACGTCATGGAAGATGAGAAGCAGCATTGAAAATGACGTAAATGAAGATGAGAAGAAGTACTGAAAATGACGTCACTGAAGATGACAAACATTGAAAATGACGTCACTGAAGATAAGAAGAAGCACTGAAGATGAGAAGAAGCATTGAAAATGACGTCACTGAAGGTAAGAATAAGCATCGAAAATGACGTCACTGAAGATGAGAAAAGCATTGAAAAATGACGTCACTGAAGATGCTTAATAATGCATGTAAATAAAAAGCCTAATGTAAGCAAGTCAAGGATGCTCCAATGAGTTTTTAATAGAATTTATTAATACTCAAATCCATTTTAATTGATTTTCATTCTAATCCGACCTTTACAGCCTTCTTTAATGCATTCAAAACAATGGCCAATAATTCAATAGATTTAATTATTTGACAGAACTAATATACTCATGTTAACTGCAGTATTAATCTCTTTTTATGCGTACATATATGCTTGAATTTCTGAGTGAATATACATGTATATGTAGCTCTGTAGCTCTGTAGCTTCCGTAGCTCCGATGCGTGGGTGGCGAGCGTAGGCGAGTGCATGTATGCAAATAAAACATATACGCTGGCAGCAATATGAGAAAGAAAATTAAAAAATTTTGAGTTGCAAAACTCACGTTAAAAGTTAATGGGAACATTAATCAACGTTCCGTAATTATAACTAGTGTTTTTTTTTTTTTTTTTTTTTTGGCAAATTCCAGAATTATTTTTATTATTATTATTATTATTATTATTATTATTATTATTATTATTAATTATTATTATTATTATTATTATTAATATATTAATATATAATATATATATATATATATATATATATATATATATATATATATATATATATATATATATATATATATATATATATATATATATATATATATATATATATATATATATATATATATATATATATATATATATATATATATATATATATATATATATATATATATATATATAGTATATGCAATATCAGCAGTATATGTCACCTCAAACTGGTCAAAATTGAGGTCGTACTTTTTTGATTTCGCTGGAATGACTACGCCAAATGCTTAGACGAAATGATTCTCTCTCTCTCTCTCTCTCTCTCTCTCTCTCTCTCTCTCTCTCTCTCTCTCTCTCTCTCTCTCTCTCTCTCTTCTCTCTCTCTCTCTCTCTCTCTCTCTCTCTCTCTCTCTCTCTCTCTCTCTCTCTCTCTCTCTCTCTCTCTCTCTCTCTCTCTCTCTCTCTCTCTCTCTCTCTCTCTCTCTCTCTCTCTCTCTCTCTCTCTCTCTCTCTCTCTCTGTGTGTGTGTGTGTGCATGTTTGTGTGGCATATATGCAAACAATCCATTTTTCTCCTTCAA
>SEYY01019121.1:80000-90000 GCA_009176605.1 Armadillidium nasatum | reverse complement strand
TATTATTATAATATATATATATATATATATATATATATATATATATATATATATATATATATATATATATATATATATATATATATATATATATATATATATATATATATATATATATATATATATATATATATATATATATATATATATATATATATATATATATAATATATATATATATATATATATATATATATATATATATATATATATTATATATATATATATATATATATATATATATATATATATATATATATATATATATATATATATATATATATATATATATATATATATATATATATATATATATATATATATATATATATATATATATATATATATCATAAAAAGTTATCTATAGGTAAAATTTATAAGAATCTAAAACTTACCTTTCCAAAACGATGAATTAATTTGAAAAGCAAAAACTGATTCTAGGGCCTCTTTTAGCGATTTGTAGTACTGAGCAACAGGTGTTGTAAAATTAATATAAATACTTATATATAATTTTAGATTATGTTACGTTACAATCACTGCTACAGTTCTTACTCTTTAGTTCGTGATTTTACCTTAATGTTTTTTTTTGTTTTTGATTACGGAGAGTTCAAATTTAACTAATAAAAATCTTTAGGCTGTCCACTTCTGTATGATCACATTTCTTTGAATGTATCTTCTAATGATTTTATGAAGGTTATGCACATTAATAGCTAGAGATGTTTTTTTATGAAGTATTCAACAGTGCGATATCTCGACTGACAGAGGTTCAACTAAAGCAGCGATAGAGTCGCTGGGATCAGTTTGTTTCTGCTACTCGTGCTCTGGTGAGACGAGACCGCTATTTTATAGGCTCTCGGCGGATCGATTGGGGGCATGAGGAGAAGAGAGGCGGTGTTATGAATTCAAAGACGTGAGAGCGCGCATTTCCTTTCACACTCTTTATTTTTTTTTATTTTTTATTTTTTTTTTCAGCTGGAAATTTAATTTTTCAAAATTTTTCTTTTCATTTTACATATCTCGTGAAAGATTCCAAATTCAATGAAGAATAAAGAAATGTTATTGACTTATGCTTCCAATATCTCTCTCTCTCTCTCTCTCTCTCTCTCTCTCTCTCTCTCTCTCTCTCTCTCTCTCTCTCTCTCTCTCTCTCTCTCACACACACACACACACACACACACTCTTTTTCTTCCCCTGTAACCTCTTCAGTCAATTTTAAGATAATCCAGAATATTTCGTGTCGAATGCAATTTCAAAACTCCCCCGCAAAAGAAAACCCAAATCTTATCCGAAATCTCACACACCTTTTATTAAATTGGAGACAAAATAAATGGACGAAGCTAACTGACTTACAGTATATATATATATATAATATATATATATATATATATATATATATATATATATATATATATATATATATATATATATATATATATATATATATATATATATATATATATATATATATATATATATATATATATATAATATATATTATATATATATATATATATATATATATTATATATTATATATATATATATATATATATATATATATATATATATATATATATATATATATATATATATATATTTATAGCAGCTTCTCAAATATTAAGGAAAAATATTTTTTAAGAGTAAATAATTTTCGAAAAGGAAAAATTTTCTCAATTTTTAGGAGGAGATTTTTAAAATAATTCTTAAAAGTTTTTAATGTCCCAGCACTGTAATTTTTCCTTGTTATTTTTATTGTTATTCTTATTATTATTATTATTATTATTATTATTATTATTATTATTATTATTATTATTATTATTATTATTATCATTATTATCATTATTATTATTCTGATTATTCTGATTATTCTGATTATTATTATTATTATTATTATTATTATTATTATTATTATTATTATTATTATTATTATTATTATTATTATTATTATTTTATTATTATTATTATTATTATTATTATTATTATTATTATTATTATTATTATTATTATTATTATTATTATTATTATTATTATATATTATTATTATTATTATTATTATTATTATTATTATTATATATTATTATTATATATAATATATATATTATATAATATATATATATATATATATATATATATATATATATATATATATATATATATATATATATATATATATATATATATATATATAATATATATATATATATATATATATATATATATATATATATATATATATATATATATATATATATATATATATATATATATATATATATATATATATATATATATATATATATATATATATATATAGATGGATAGATAAGATTGATAGATAGATATATCCAAAATTCTTCTTAGTGCAAATTCATCTTCTTCATCTGACATTCTGTGACAAATTGCTTGTGTCATATTTTACAAAGAAATATTTTTAATGCAAATATCTTTAATACTAAAAGGCAAATTTTGTAGAATATTCTTACTTGATCTTTCGAAAACATTATTATTTTTATTATTATTATTATTATTATTATTATTATTATTATTATTATTATTAATTATTATTTATTATTTATTATTTTATTATTATTATTATTATTATTTATTATTATTATTATTATTATTATTATTATTATTTTATTATATTATATATATATATATATATATATATATATATTATATATATATATATATATATATATATATATATATATATATATATATATATTATATTATATATATATATATATATATATATATATATATATATATATATATACGTGGGCTGACTCAAAAAGAATGTCTGTTGATGCCTTGCTAAACAATGGAGACAGGTATAAACATGTCCAGTCCTGAGTTCGAAAGATTGAAGCTTGTCGAATAGATTTGACATAGCGAACGGTATAGTTATTTGGTTTCATTGTTGTGTTGCGATAGATAAATGGAACCTAATAGTGATACTTTGTTGAAGCAACGAGCAATGATTGAATTTTTGTATGCTGAATGTGTACAGTTCGTGAACAGAAGTTCGTTCCTATAAGCTGGAAATAAATATTTATATAAAATGGAGATCATTTCATAAAGCTCTATTTTGAATAAAAAGAGAATAAAAACATTGAGAGGGAGTTAATTGAACTGTGATTGGCTGAATCTGAGATGATCTCCATTTTATATAAATATTTATTTCCAGCTTAATAGGAACGAACTTCTGTTCACGACTGTACATAATATGGCTGAAATTCATCGTCGTTTGCTAGAGGTGTATGGAATGGACACTATGGATGTTAGCAACGTTCGTCGATGGATCCGTAAAGAAACTCTTTTAAATAAAGGTGAAATATCAATTCATGATGCTTTGAGAAGTGGCCGTCATATTGCAGTTACCACTGACCAACATCATGATCGCGTTGATGACATTATTTGGAGAAATCGATGAACTAAAATCCGAAATTGTTTTCATGCTTTGAATTTCGGAAAGGGCGTGTTCAAGCAATAATTGCAGATTTAAAGTATCGAAATTATGCTCGTTTTGTGCCAAGGCAGCTGACAGAATACAAGAGGAAACAACGGCTTGATATTGCTAGTTAATTAAATTCTAAATCTTTATCATCGAGAGGGCGATCAATTTTTTCAAAACATTGCAACAGGAGACGAAATGTGGGTCCAACACTACGATCCAGAAGGAAAACGAGCCTCAATGGAATTCAGACACCCAAGCTGAATTGGCGTGTGAAAGTTTGAGACTCAACCCACGGATGATAAATTTATGCAGACAGCATTCTGAGATTTGAAGGGCCTTCGTCTATTCGGAATAACTGCCAAAGGGCAAGACTATAAACTCCGATTGTTATTGTGAAACTCTCCATAAATTGAAGAGCCGCATCCGTGGAATAAGACCAAACTAGACTGTTTTCTTCCTGCATCTTGAGAGTGCTCAACCACATTGCAATTCCCAGACGCTTCAGAAGCTTCAACATTTGAACTTCGAGGTCATTGATCACCCACCCTACAGGCTACAGTCCTGATCTGGCCCCCAGTGATTTTCACTTATTTCTATAGTTGAAGGAGAGTCTCCGAGGAGTAAGATTTAGTTCTGATGATGAGGTGAAAAAAGCTGTGACACACTGGTTCCGTAAAACAGATCAAGACTTCTTTTCAATCGGTTTAGAGAAGTGGGTTCAATGATTTCATATATATATATATATATATATATATATATATATATATATATATATATATATTATATATATATATATATATATATATATATATATATATATATATATATATATATATATATATATATATATATATATATATATATATATAATATATAATTTTTTTTTTTTTTTTTTTTTTTTTTTTTTTTTTTTTTTAAAATTTATTTTTTCATTTGAATTAATTAAAATTTTTTCCTTTTTTTTTTTAAGTTTAATTATAATTTTTTTTTGTATCATTATTAATTTCTGAATTTTATTAAATTCTTATTCAAGTTTTTGTCATCTCTCTCTCTCTCTCTCTTTATATTATATATATATATATATATATATATATATATATATATATATATATATATATATATATATATAATATATATATATATATATATATATATATATATATATATATATATATATATATATATATATATATATATTACTCCAATTTCGTTTTAATTTCCACATTCTTCTACACTGGAGTGGGCTCTCCTTTAACACACACTGAACACTAAATATAACCCCTCATTCACTCCTGACTCATCACCATTTGGGATTCGGCGGCCTCCTGTGATAGGGTTGGTGTCACCAAGACTTTGTAGTCTGTTTGCCTCTGGTGCACTTTCTACTTGTTTCAATAATTTCTGCAACATTCGAGGTTTTCAATCTAATTATACTACCTCTCTTCTTCTAGACCTCACCTTTAGTCTTGAGTGAAACTAAAGTGCTTGAACGTTCTGATGGCAAACCATTTTCTATTTTTTACTCACCGTTTCTTTCCTCAATTTTCAGCCAAAGATGGTTGATGTGCATACGTGTGGAGCGATCTTGTTTGTTCTCGCTTCACTAATTTGGAATTTTATGAAATTTCCACTATATGGCTTAGGCTCTCTTTAAATTCCACTACTAAATTCATCTGTTCTGTTTACTTATCTCGACTATTACAAATTTTTCGATTATCTTAACTCCAAAAAAAGAGTACATACATCCTTCTTTTCCGTTTATTTTTTCCAAAATGACCTTGAACAGTAGATGCAACTCCCTACTCTTATTCCTGATCGTAATGGAGATGAACCCAACGTTCGAGACATTTTCTTAACTTATAACCCTTTTTATAATATTGTTAAACTCCATCTACCTCTAGGTTCCTCCGATCACTTTCTTATCTCTGTATTCTCTTCAGGAGGAAAGACCACGAAAATTGCGAGAAAGAGTTGTGGCATTTCGGTGTTGCAAACTAGTTAGACCTGCGGTCGTACATTCCCATGGAATGATTATTCATTTCCCGGAGTGTGCAGAGCGCATTACCAAGGTGAATCTCTCTGGCATGGAGGCGTATATTCCGTATTCTTTCACTTCAACTAACCTAACAAACCTTGGTTTAATTCTGCTTAAAAAAAATTGCAATTGGCTATAGCATTAAAGATATTTTTAAGTAGTAATAATGAAAACACTAATAACAACAAATTTTTTATTTGAAAATAATATTTCTAAAAATAATAATAGTTTTATAAAAATAAAATTAATAGTAATGGTAATAATAATGGCAATGATATTCATAGTATTAATAGTAAAAAAAGAATAAAGATAAATAAAATAAAAATAAAATTAATACTAGCAACAGTAACAGAATTGATAATAATAAAAAAAAATAACTTGTTTTTTGATTTATTTTTTTTTACATAGCTGCTAATTAGGCCCTATGAATTGTTTTTTTTTTTTTTTTTTTTTGAAAATTCTTGGTTATTAATCAAAACTACTACATAACAGAAAAAGCATAATTCCACAGGATAAATATTATATATTTATACTATGATTATTTTAAGCTATGATAATTCTTTCTTTATAATTAGAGAGAGAGAGAGAGAGAGAGAGAGAGAGAGAGAGAGAGAGAGAGAGAGAGAGAGAGAGAGAGAGAGAGAGAGAGAGAGAGAGAAGAGAGAGAGAGAGAGAAGAGAGAGAGAGAGAGAGAGAGAGAGAGAGAGAGAGAGTGTTTCTGCCTCTAATTTATCGATTTTGCTAAACCAGGTATTATTAGCTAAAAAGTTTCGAATTTTTTTATCCTAATTTTTATTTAAATTTTTATTGGGAACTAATCTTTAAAGTATGTTGTTAATGAATATTAAAGAAATTTGAATTTAATTTTGCTTCAGTGTCTATTTGATAATTCTGTAAAAGTTAAAAGTCAAGCTCCTTTACGTTATTTAAAAAAATGCAAGCCTGCAATTTTCATAATCTTTTACGGTTATAAGGGTTTCTATTTTATTAATATAAAATTTTACAAGTCAGAGATAATGATCCAACATGTATGCCTTAATTACGAAAAATATGATATCACAATCTAAATTACATCGTACGTGATCCAATAAAATAGGAGTTCTGTTCTCAGTGCAAGTGTTATTAGGATGGGTAGGTAGTGTTATGTGAAGAGCAGCTGTTATTACATAAATCAATATTGAATTCACCTGCAATTATTACCCTAGTGTTACGAAAGTGTTTTTGAATAATGAGAGAGAGAGAGAGAGAGAGAGAGAGAGAGAGAGAGAGAGAGAGAGAGAGAGAGAGAGAGAGAGAGAGAGAGAGAGAGAGAGAGATAGATAGATAGATAGATAGATAGATAGATAGAGAGAGAGAGAGAGAGAGAGAGAGAGAGAGAGAGAGAGAGAGAGAGAGAGAGAGAGAGAGAGAGAGAGAGAGAGAGAGAGAGAGAGAGAGAGAGAGAGATAGATAGATAGATAGATAGATAGATAGATAATAGATAGATAGATAGATAGATAGAGAGAGAGAGAGAGAGAGAGAGAGAGAGAGAGAGAGAGAGAGAGAGAGAGAGAGAGAGAGAGAGAGAATTTCTTCATCACACTAGTTTGATCTCAGAAGGTGAGATCCATTAAAACTTTGTAGTGATTGAGCTCGAGATCTTTTTTATTATTTTCATTTAAGAATGTTTCACTCAAAACTAAGAAATCTAGGTTAATATTTTGATAGCTTAATTAAGTAATTACGGAATTCGTCATAACGTTTTTGTAGACTTCCTAAGTTTATGATGATACAGTGAAAAATAGTTTGTCATCTGCGTTTTTATTCTTAACGAATTTGGATAAATATACTTAAAAAATTGAGGTTTTATTAATCAGGGTTGCTACCTAATTTCTGACAGTATTCACTGCATTACTACTACTACTACTACTACTACTACTACTACTAATAATAATAATAATAATAATAATAATAATAATAATAATGAGATTCGTAGCTCAATATGCGAAGTGAGAGTTTATTAAAATTCGATGTTGGAATCGAATTCTGGGCTTGTTCCTTGAAAAGGATGCTAAAATTGGCCTCATTTTAAAAAGATTTTCTGTAATTCAATCATAGAATTTAAAAATTTTATTGTAATTCAAAATATATTATTATCTTAATCTCGCTATTCACCCATCGCTAAAATATAGTCAGCTTTAAACCACAGTAATATATATAATAGTTGAGTGGTTCATGCATACCTAATTGATGGTTTATTTACGTGCCACCAACACAGTTTAAATCTATCTAAAAAGAAATAAAAAAAAATTAATTGCCACTTTGCTGTTATTGAATACTTCTTTAAAATAAATTTAAAATAAACTTTTTTTTTTTTTAAATAAATTCTTAATTTCGTTAATGTGTTTGGGTTTCGCCATTTTTTTTTTGTACACATCTATAAACTTTGACGCAAACACACACACACAGACACATGCACATACATATACACATACACACGTGAAGATCCGGTCTTTTCCAATATTTTCTTATTGTTTGGCTTATAAGGACAATCAATTTAGGGATAGCAAATTTATTAACAATTAAAAGGCGGCCATCTTGTAATTGCAATAAATGATAAACACGGCATTATTATTATTATTGCAATATCTGATCAACAAATTTCAAAGGATAAATTTTTCTTCAAATTAGACAAAAAACTTTTCCTCCAACTTATGAGAAAAATTTTATTTTATCTTTCATAAGATCTTTAGTATTTTTTTTTTGTATAAAGGGTTAGACATTCGCACTGCACCAACAATAGGTAAAAGAATGCAAATAAGATCAAGCGTTGAAATTCCCTAATATATTTTGAAGTCGACAGCTATCATTGGAAGTGGGTTAACACCTTTTTGACGAATTTCAGAATCTCAAGAAGGGAAAGGTGCTTTGGGGTGATGAAATCTATACAGTATATATGTATATAACTGGTTTCTTCGCAAGGTAACCAGAACACCAGCCAAAGTAGTTTTGATTTCAGGCCCAAATGTTGAATCGTAATTACAGAGGATATCAATAGTTGAAATAATAAGGTTTTAATTGTCCAAGTGTGACTATTGTGCCAGTGTAGAACTTTCATTCCTTGATGCGGTTCTCGTCTTAGAGCTACCTATGTTACATAAGGATCATTTATACGAAAGAAATCACAAAAAGTTATAAGGCTGCTAGTCATAAACTGTTACAATATCGAGGAGCTGAACCAAAAATATAACGGACATGCCTGGTGTAAGATCCGAGAACAATAAAACTTATGAGCTGCAAAGTATCGCGATAGAGTAAAACGCTGTAGATTAGAATGAGAAGCATTAAAACATTTCATATTCAAAAACATCAAAACCCTTTTTTTTTTGGTCCCAGCCTAGTTGTGGCCAGAAAAGGGTCAGGTGTAGGAGCCTGACTAGAGTTTGAGTTCTGCTTTGTTTAAGAGCTAAATCTTATGTCCAGATTTTGTCATGAAAAAATCTGCATAATGTTTCACTACAATGATAATAAAATATATAACCACGAAAATTATGGCACATAAAGTACAACATAACTGGATGGATGAAAAATAGGAAATTTTTTTAAATGTTTGGGGTATTGATGACATCATCATTTACGAGTTCAGATCCCATCACATATTTCTACACCTCATAAGGGCGGACTGCCATTGTGGCCTTAGATAACCTGCCCGGATCTCCATGCCTGGTCCTTTCTCTTGCGCCACATTACACTGACGTGAAGTCCGGGATTTTACACTCAAGTGTGTGACACCCTCCAAGACGGTTAGACAGGGTTTGGACCCCCCTACAGTGGCAGTGCGGTCAAAGGAGAAAAGAACGAGTTTTCTGCTTGCACACTTTTCCACGGGGGAAGGATTTTAGGACAGGGAAGGAAAATAGAGGGTGGGGACGCATTCAAAAGAGTGAGAGGTTACGGACATTACTCTGTTGGGGAAGGAGGGTAAGAAATGCATGAAATGAGAATGGGAAACTGGTAAGAAATCATAATGCTGGAGGAAAATGACATGTTTAAAAACATACTTCTACAGATACCCATAAAGGGTATATAAACCTCCAACACCACGTTAAGTTGGGCGTATTACCGAGACAAAATAATAATAATAATAATAATAATAATAATAATAATAATAACATAATAATAATAATAATAATAAAGAAACAAACGATTTTAAAATAAAAATGTTTATTATAAAACAAAATACATGACACTACAAATATTAATAATTACTAAAAGAAAAAATCAGCATTCTTTACAAGATAGGAGTATAAATATACAAAAAGTATAGGTGTATAAATATACAAAGAGCTTTACTTCAATTTTAAATTTCTTGTAGAGTCGAAGCTGGAGTCTTGGGAGTCGCTCGCTCATTGTAGGGTTAAGAATTTAGAACTCAGACTCGTATAATATAAACTCCATTACTTTTTTCGAATTGCATTTAAATTATTTTAAATAATTTTCGTTCTAATGTCATTATAAATGAAACCA
>SEYY01019121.1:52500-75000 GCA_009176605.1 Armadillidium nasatum | reverse complement strand
ACAAATTGCAGCAGGCACTACTCACTGAAAATCAGCTATACTAGTGTGAAATTACAAACACGAAGGTCTGCATCTAGACATAACGAAATATATTCTCGATATAGGAGTCTTACAACTAAAAGACTAAGGTTAAGTTTCCATAAGATAAGAAAGTGAAAATTACACTTGATCGGAAGTTTGGAGATTGAGCTAAAATATAGGAAAACCGATACCATAGGAAATGGAGCTGACTACAAGAAAGTAACTCCTATGTATCGTCAAAAAATTTAGGACATGCTATTAAGATATGGTTGACCGAGAGAAGTGTATATATAGACTTGGCAAAACGGACACGATGGGGACTTTCACTTGACAATAATAATAATAATAATAATAATAATATAATAAAATAATAATAATAATAATAATAATAATAATAATAAGCAAAAATTCTATGAAATACAGAATACACAATAATTCTGAAATATATGCACCTATGACCCGTGCAGATGGTGGCATTGGAAGCCATAAAAGTTTGATAAAAGGGGGGGGGGGAAAGAAATGATTTTCCCATCTTATAGGGAAAAGGGGAAAAGATTTATTTACAGCAGCACATGGGGCTGATAGAAAATGTGAGAGTTCATAATTCGCAAATTCATAAAATCATAAAAGGGGAAAAACAAATTTCGCAGATACCCATACAGTGTGTTTATAAGAAAAGAATTTTGTCAAATAGTAGTAACAGTAGTAGAAATAATAATAATATATAATAATAATAATAATAATAATAATAATAATAATAATAATAATAATAATAATAATAATAATAATATCCATCAAATACAACACTTCGACTTAGCAGTTCAAGGGATTAGAAGAATAAAGAGAAAAGAACAGCCAATTTTATATATTATATAATATATATATATATATATATATATATATATATATATATATATATATATATATATATATATATATATATATATATATATATATATATATATATATATATATATATATATATATATATATATATTGTTGGTATTTGGTATTTACTTTGTAAAATGCATTATTTTTTAAAATAACCAGAAATTTAAAAATCGGAAAAAAAAAATTGAAAAGTTAAAAGAAAAAATTAAGATTCCAATTCTATGAAAATTGACGATTATTAAGATTTTCGATGCCCATTAATCGTCCCATCACTCCTTAAAAATATAACTAATTTTCCCCCTGGTAATAGGTAATTCTCAAAAGGATGAGGATGATTATAGCCCACAGAAAAAAGTAATAGAAGTTATATGAACCTATAATGCTAAAAATTAACATTCTAGTCCAGCAAAAACAGTGAAGGGAACATTATATATAAGCTAAATTGCCTTAAAATTGCTTAGCATAATAAAATGCATTTACTTTAATTTCTTAAATATGAAATTATGAAAATTAACATTAAAGAAAAAAAAACTCACTAGGTAATTTCCTTGATCAAAAAAATTTTAAAAATGCAATATACTATATATTAAAATCTTAACTTTGTGATAATAATATTTGCACTTCACATTTTTTGCCAAATTAGTCATAAAATTGAAAGTTGTCATACACATCTTATCATAAGGTTTACAATTCAATTATTACTTACACTTGGAGGTGGCTGTTGAACAGGAAGGACGCCTGTGTGCAAAACAAGATGAGGTCTCACTCCTGAAACATAAAATTTATCTTGTCCATCTGCTGGAGGCGGATATGGACCTGCATTACTTACTGTAGGTCCAAGAGGAGCCTTTCCTTTATGATCAAGGGGAGGGTGTAGAGAAGATACAACGTGACTAGTAGGCACTAGTTTGTATATATATATATATATATATATATATATATATATATATATATATATATATATATATATATATATATATATATATATATATATATATATATATATATATATATATATATATATATATATATATATATTGTTGCGTCACTCTCTCTATACTATCGCTATTACAACGGACACTGCTCTTCTGAACTCTCTCGTCGCATTCCTCCTCCATTGAGAAGGTCTCGTGCGACTCGTCTTTCTACACAGTCTCATCCTTTCTCTATCCAATTCTCTGACCCCAGACTTAACCGCTATGCTCAATCTTCCATGTACTCTAAAGATAAAGTCTGGAATACACTCTCTTTATCTATTTTCCCAACTTCCTATGACTTACACACCTTCAAACGCCGTGATCAGGTCATGTCGGTCTTTGATTTCACCAGGTTCCGACTTTCCTCCTAACTCTGGTGGAAATTTTGGTAGGTCTCTGGCCTTTGCCCACCAGAGGTGAATATATATATATATATATATATATATATATATATATATATATATATATATATATATATATATATATATATATATATATATATATATATATATATATATATATATATATATATATATATATATATATATATATATATATATATATATATATATATATATATATATATATATATATATATATATATATATATATATTCTCCCTGAAAGGCTTTTCACCCTGTCAGTGGGATCAGCATATTTCGACATCTGCTCTTAAAAGTTCCTCTCCCAGAGTGCTCTGAAAGATAATGTTTTCGACTCGCTGGTTTAAGTGCCAGTCCTTGAGTTTTATTTAAACTCTCAAGTAAGGTTTTCACCCTTTCAGTGGGACTAGCACCTTCTCTATCTAACCTCTAAACACTTCCTCAAAGAGCTCTCCAGAAGATTATGCTATTCAAGAGCTGTGGTTTTCCATGCTGGTCCTGGAGTTGTTACAAGCAGTAAGCAATAATTATAGGGAAGGGTTGCTAGTCTTTTCGACCTTGCTTTTGACTCTTCTCGCATGATCCAACACTGTCACCTAATCCAAACTCATCTCTTCTTAATGTTCCATCTGATGCTTCTTTCTTTTCTTTTCCCAACTGTTTTTAAGCACGTCAATTACCGACGACAGCCGAACATAATATATATATATATATATATATATATATATATATATATATATATATATAATATATTATATAATATATATATATATATATATATATATATATATATATATATATATATATATATATATATATATATTACATTTTGGTGCGCAGGCGTCGGAAGCCTATAAATTTCCAGCAGAGTTGTGAAATTTTTCGGAAGAGTTAAATTAAAGTCCGATATGGAAAGATGAAGGAAATGAGTTTTTTGAGGCCTGTGAACTACCATATTTTCTCTGCCCAAATTAGAGATTAGTTGCTCCAAACCACCACTCCTTGCATCAATTAATTGCTGTTGGTTGGGACGTCTATCAAAATGGAAAGAGTAATGAAGGGTAGAGCCATTAGAATAGGAGTTTATAAACGATGAGGTAATAGAGAGTTTATTAATGAAAAATAAAAAAAGAATTGGGAATAAGGCAGATCAGATTCCTGAGGAAAACCACTAGTAATAAATTTAAAAGATGAAAGGAGGTAGTCGACAACCGAAAAGGAAATCAGAAAGGAGGTCACGGAGAGAAGGATAGATATCGAAAAGGATGAAATTTCAAAATCCAAGTTTTTTTTGTGTCATACTCTATCGAAGATTTTCGATATATTTAGCGCAACAGGAAAAGATTCACGAAAATGCCGAAGGGGTAGGGATCAGGAAATAGAAAGTAAAGAAAGATCACCAGTAAAGTATTCCTTACAAAAACCATACTGGCAATTGAAGATAAGATTTTTTGAAGAACTGAGATGTTTCCAAATCTTCCTGATAAGGATAGATCTGAAAACTTTAAAAGAGAATGTAGGTTAAAAAATAAATGGGGAGATAAATAAAGGGTTGAGAGGGGGTATCTTTTTTTCACAGGCTAAAGGAGTTCCCATTATTTCCAGACGGCTAGGAAGGTTAATAGAAAGATAAAGAGGGAAAGCTTTATCAAGACAAGGTGCAAGTTCTGAAGAACCACAGGAGGGATACCATCAGTGCCATATGCTTTCTTAGTTTTAAACTTAGAGAGATGAAATAATGTCCATAGAAGAAATTACAATGTTAAGCAAAATTGAGTTCAAGGAGAATGGAGGAGGAGAAATAGCTCTCCAAAATTGTCCAGAGTGAATTTGAGACGATCTGAGAGAAGAGTTCAGATTTACGAAAGGTAAAACGGCACTTGTAAAGTGGTGAGATACTAAAAGAAGGAAAAAAGAAAAGAAAAGAAAAAAAAGAGTTATATAGCAATGGAAGTATCACAAAATGTCAAAGTTCGTAAGAAAAGTGGAACCAAAAAGATTATTACATTTTGTATGAAGAAAAGTGTTTTGTGTAATGGAGAAATATAAGCTGCATGAGTTTCTGGAATTTGAAAATGACAAATTCCTAAAGCCAGCATCCCTGCGGCGAATAGCAAGAGAAAACCGACTTAAACCAAAGTTTGTTACGCTTAGTTGAAGGAAAAGGATATGGAATATATATCTCAATGCCAATGAAAATCAAAAAGGAAAAGGATTAGAGGCTAAGAAAAGATCTAGAATGTTGGTTTCATCTCCAAGGCGATTAGGAATACGAGTAGATAGCTTCACCGTCTACTCTAAGATAATTTTAGATGGAGAAAAAGAAGGCATTTTCATTAGCTATATCTTGAGAATTAGAAGAAAGCCATTGGCGATGAACATAGAATTTACCTAAAACGATAATTACATAAAATGTGCTCTATTTTGGAATTAAGATAGTTAAAAACTTTGTGAAAGTGAGGAGAGTTGGGAGATTAATAAATAAAACAAACGAATTTAGAGTTCAAAACTGAGGATGATTTTTAGTGGTTTGTTTGTGTATTAAACATTGAACTCAGTTGGCTGATCAAAAAAGGTTATATATTAATGTAGGAATAGATTTTACAACAAAAAAGGCTGGTGTGTAAGATGTTCAGTAATCCATCTACAATTAACAATTAAAGTGGTGGAATAATTACTATTATGGGATGGTTTCCATTTGTTAATATAATTTACAATATGAGAATTAGAAGAAAATGGGTGTGGGTTGTGGTGGTGGCAAGGATTTTAAAATGATCTAATGTCAGAGAAGATAGCAGGTTTCAGAGTGGTTCTTATTGAAGAAGGTTTCATCACAGACAGAAGGCACAAACTTTTATGAATTTTTCCTATACAAGCACCTGATCAGAAATGGAGAAGTCTTGAAGTAGATCCTATATAAAAGCCTCGTTAACAATTTGGACAAGTATATTTGTACACAACTCAGCACCCTAAAAGTGCTGAAAATGAAATAATCTTTAAGAAATTAGTAAATATAATACTGAGATGTATAACGAAAAAAATACTCAGTGTGGCTTTCAGTCCTTAAGTCAAGGAAACAGGGGTATGAACTATGAAAGAAAATTTGGAGTTAAATTATTTTTTTCCAATACAATGGAGGAATACTGCTTAGGTTCATAAAAAAATTTGAAGAAACATTCCTATGGACTAAATATGAATATCAAAGGAACGTTGTTTTCAAATATTTATATTACTTAAAAAATAAATTCTTTATGCGAGATATATAGTCTGAGCAAGAAGTTTGAAATATATATATATATATATATATATATATATATATATATATATATATATATATATATATATATATATATATATATATATATATATATATATATATATATATATATATATATATATATATATATATATATATATATACCTCTTCCTCCTGGCAAATAGATAGACTGTAAATGCTTTTCCTCTCTTGTGGGTGGATTAGGTCCTTGAGAAGGCTGAGCACTTGGTAACGGAGGGGGGCCAGCTGGTGTGGTCAAATAAGGAGCAACTACAGAGGCTTGTGTGTTAGCCGGATATTGGTTTGCAGACCCTTTGCCTGAAGTATGATAGTATGATCCTGGGGGTTGACTGCTTAGATAAACACTTGTAACACTGGGAGATTCTGGAAAAGGTAATACTACTTTAACTACTCTCAAATAAAAAGAATGCACGTACAAAAAAAAACGCTATGTTATTACACTCACAAAAACAAGCGCAATAATGACAAAAACTATAATATTTACCAAAATATTTATGGTCTTACATTCTGCATTATTTTATATGGAATATAAACATTTGAGGTGATATTGAAACTTACTCGAAGATGAAAGTGTAACAGGTACAACAGATGTCTGATTTCCAGGAAGACTTTTGAAAACAAAAGGAAGTTGCTGATAATTTGACTGTGATGGTTGTGGAGAAGGCGACCTAGACCTCTTTATTTGTCCCTAAAACAGAATTGGAAATAACATTAGAATCATAAGTCATGTTTAGTTTTAATACTAATGTTTTTTAAAAAAAATTATAGAAAATTGCCAGCATATTATCCATTCAGAAGGGAGTAGTGAGAGAAAGCATAGGTAATCTGGTCTCTCCAATACACGAGTTGCTTATATATATATATATATATATATATATATATATATATATATATATATATATATATATATATATATATATATATATATATATATATATATATATATATATATATATATATATATATATATATATATATGTTATTACGGTTGGAATGACATTCTGAAGTGATTGAGTAGTTGGTACTCCAACTTTATACAGAGTAGAAATATTTGCAGATCTTCCTGGTACCATTGCAGATGGAAACATCATTTGAGGATGGCCTCCAATTGATAAAGATCCATGTGGTGAATATGGATGAACAGGTACAATCTCACTATATGAAATATAGTATTATAATAATAATAATAATAACAAGCACATATGCGTACCCCGTAGGGCTACGCATATGAGCTTGTTATTATTATTATTATTTATTTAAAGAAATTTAATAAAATTATTATTAAAATATTTGGTGAAGCAACACATCTTTCGATACAATATACTTTTGGCATTTAAATTGAAAATATAAGTAATTTAATTTTATTTAAAGAAATTTAAATATATATATATATATATATATATATATATATATATATATATATATATATATATATATATATATATATATATATATATATATATATATATATATATATATATATATATATATATATTTTGTGAAGCAACTTAATATAGGTCCGGCCAAAATGCTTACAAATAGAAAATGAGCGGAATAGTATTAATTAGATATAGATAATAATAATAATATAATAATAATATAATAATATAATAATAATAATAATAATAAAACATGTGAAACCTTTGGGTATGTAATATTTAATAAAATTATTTCTAAATATGCAAAATATTTCAAAACTTGGTAAAGCAACTCAGTATAGCATGTCATGAAATAGAAGACATTTGTGGAAGCCTTTAGAATTAAAATATTATATACTGAACATGTTAAACAAATCTTTGATTTAAAAACATTTTAAAAATGATAATACTAAAATGCCAAAATATTTTTAAAACCTTTAAAGACATACAATGTTACAACGGATCCAATTAATCTATTTATTTAAAAATTCCCCATCTCCCAACAATAACTTGCTTAATACAAAATAATAGTTATCACCTCTCTTTTATATAACTTGACTGTTGTTGATGATGAAGTTGTTGTTGTTGTTGCTGATGCTGTTGTTGCTGCTGTTGTTGTTGCTGCTGTTGTTGTTGCTGCTGTTGTTGCTGCTGCTGTTGCTGTTGGTGTTGCTGTTGTTGCTGTTGGTGTTGCTGCTGTTCCTGATCTTTCCTTCTTTTTTCTTCATTTAAAACTTTTTTCAATTGTTGTACTAGATCATGTTTTTGTGCCTTTAAATCATTTAATTTCTGATCTGCTTTTGTAATCTGTTCTCGAGTTTCTTCCAATGTCATTGCATGCTGCTTCTTCCGATTTTCTCTTTCCTTACGTATTCTCTTTTCTTCTGCATCAGCTTCAAGTTCTAAATATAGAAAATAAAAGATACCATACGAACTACTTAATAACATTGAAAGAGAATCTCTATACATGAACATTATAGTTTGAAAATAATAAAAAAAAATAAAGTGGGGTAAAACCTTACAATAATATATGGAAATGTCTTATTAAGTAATTAAATGGTTTAATCATTTTAAATACAAAAGTCTTTAAAAATATAATGGGCAGATAAGTAGGCCTACTCACCAGTAAATATGAATCCTAAATGGCAATAAAAGTACTTCAAAGATATATACTGTACCAATTACAATGAATTTAAGTATATTTTACCTTCTTTTTTTCGACGTCTCTCTTTTAATATGTGAGTTTTGAGAGCTTCCCACATTCCTCTGCTTATTTTAGGTCTTTCCAACATCATTACAGGAGCAAATCTTCTGTCACCTCCTTCTCCACTTCTTCCACGTTTTTCTGCTTCAGCAAATTTAACCATAATGCGAAATAATACTACAGAATTATGATAATCTAAAAGAAAGAACAGTAAGTGAATAAATAAAATAAATGGAAATAAATTTGGAAAAAGACAAACTCTTAGATATAAAACATGAACCCTTTCCTAATAGCAGCTATTATTTTGGCTAAATGTGTTAGGAATATCAATGAATGATATGCTGTATGTTAATCATATTCACTTTGTTTTCAAGGCATACTAATATGTATTTAATTGAAATTATACCACAGACAAATTATACACCAATAGAGTGTTAAATCAGATACATTAAAATAAGTTAGATTATGTAGAGATTCTCTCTTCTTTGTTAAACTAGGTTAGGTTAGGAAGGTTAGATTAGGCTAGGATAAGTAAGATTAGAGTAAGTTAGGTACAGTAGGTCCTAATACTAGATACTTTGATGTAATTTTTATAATTTATGTAGTTTCCTTTTAAATAATTTTATTTTTTCATTTTTAATACCATAAAGACAAAAAAATATGAATGCATTACAAACAGCAAAATGAAGCGCAGAACAGTAATTCTGTCCTTTAAAAAGGCAAATATAAAAATAAAATTTAAAACAAAAATATATCTATACTCTTAATATGAATACTAATTTTCCAACACTAATTGATTGAGAAAGCAAAGGCAAGAGCTCCAACAGACAAATGTTGGTGTGCAGCATATTTGTACTTTATATTTTGTTTATATCATAACAATATTTATTTTTTATTTTTTTTGTTTTGTTTTTTAAGTAAAGGGCAAAGTAAATGACAGTTGTAAAGTAATAATGAGTAAAAAATAAGTAAAAATTAATAAGTAAAAAAGTAATAATAATAAAGTAATAATAAATAAAAATAATAGACACTCAAAGTTCAGTTTTGTAGTATGGATATTTAGTTTCTAATAGTATATTATTTTTTTTTGGCCTTTGGTGTTCTTATGGGAAAAAAATACTGTTATGAGCTTCAATTTTGTGTGTAATGCATTTATGTATATATTTATAGTATTGAAAATGTGGAACAGACAAAAGGGGAACTTTATACCAGTTTACATCACATATTACAGAAAATGTTTGGAACCGTTTCAGGAAAATACTATATTACAAAGATGAATACCTTCTTAACCACATAAAACTTACCAAGTATCCTTCCAAACAATAATATGAATTTCTCACAAGAAGAGATATTTAATTTGACCTAAGTAATTATAGTAGCTGTAAATTAACTTATATAATGTTATGTTACATACACTATCCTAACCTGACTATAACTTAACCTTAACTTAACTAGGCTTAACCAAATCTATAGTCCATCTTTGAAACGAATGAATATCTGCAAACCATTGGTTATTAGAAGCGCCATTTTTCATAAATCTACACTAAGGTTTGGTGTAATAGAAGAAAAAAAAAAAAAAGTTTTACTTTATTTTCATAATTCCAGTTTAACTTAAAATTTTTATAATATTTTTCAGTAATTTAAAATACTGCATAAAAGCTAGACTCTAATTTATCAAACACATAATATATATATAAACAAATAAAAATTCTGCCCATCACCACTTTAACAAAGCCCTAAGGCTGCACAGTTTGGGCAATGATTTTATGTTTCCTCTCAAATTACTTTACAGTACAATTTGACAAGTGAATGAAATTAGGGTAATTGTACAATTCACAGTAGTGGATTTTTTCATACGAGATCAGGCTACTGAAACTAGCAAAATACCTACGTGTTGCAAATTTGACTGACACTACATGTAGGGATTTGAAAATAACAAAGATTATGAGTTTCTAGTACAAGGTTGCTTGATCATTGGCATTACAAAAAATGTTAAGATTTTTTACAGCTATTTGCGTATGTATATATATATATATATATATATATATATATATATATATATATATATATATATATATATATATATATATATATATATATATATATATATATATATATAGGCTTAGGTATAGAATGTTTCTGAGTTTCAATATTTTTTATATCGATATATATCCCTGGAAATTTCGATTTTTAGTTTCGTTTTATTTACATTTTGGTCGGATGTGGTTCTTGTGTATAGGTTAGGCCTCTTTTTACGGCAATTTTTCGGTAGTTCAGGTTATGATAAGTCAAACTAGGTACGCTAGAAAACTAAATAATAATAATTAGAATAATATTTGAATAGGCATATCAATGTTTTGATATATTGATATTTTTGAATATAGATATTTTCAAAACATCGAAACTCAGAAACATTCTATACCTTTACCATATATATATATATATATATATATATATATATATATATATATATATATATATATATATATTATATATATATATATATATATATTATATATATATTATTTATATTATTTTTTTTTTTTTTTTTTTTTGTATTTATTTTGATATTTTTATATCATTATTTTGAAATTTCAATCTATAAGTTAGGAATGTATCACACAGCAACTTTGGTCATTCAGGTTATGATAAGTCGAACCAAGTGCGCTAGAAAACTAAATAATAATAATAGTAATAATAATAATAATATTAATAGGCAAATGAAAAGAAAGCTAAATAATAATACAAGTATCAAAAAATTTTCATTGATATATCAATATTTCCATATATTAATATTTATAAATATCGAAGATCAGACAACTTCTTAACCTGTATATATATATATATATATATATATATATATATATATATATATATATATATATATATATATATATATATATATATATATATATATATATATATATAGCAGTTTTTTTGTAGATTAGGCCTTTTTGTTGCCCGTTATGAGTAGTTAAAGAAATGGTTTTGGGGTTAGATTAGGCCTATTTGCTGGATGTTAGGCATAGTTTTACCCTTTAAGTCCAGGTTAGGACAAGTCAAACTAATTTGTTAGATTTAACAAACTAGTTCAAATTAACCTAACCTGGACTTAAAGGGGTAAAACTATGCCTAATAGCCAGCAAATAGACTTAACCTAATCAAAATCCATTGCTCATTAACTGCAAATAATGGGTAATAAAAAAAATAATGTTTGCTATATATATATATATATATATATATATATATATATATATATATATATATATATATATATATATATATATATATATATATATATAATTTTTTTCCTCCGAAATGGTTATAAAACTTTGTTTGCAATTTTTGATTCTTATGATCATGTAGCAAACTTGTCACATAAGTTTATTTAGCCTCAAAATGGACCCATTCTCCTTCTTCTTGCATTGAAACTCGCTACTCTCTTTTACTAATGTTAAACAGGCCACTCAACCAACATTATTTCATAGTACAGTAAAACTGATTATTTGAAATAAAATTATAATGTGTTATACCTTAAATTTGATTTTAATATTTTTAAAAGTGTTTAGGAAAATGATAATAAATTAAACCATTAATAATGTATATATATAAAGTTTCTAATCCCTATGCATAGTTCCAGTCGCGACACATCATTTAAATCTAAGAAAATATTCTTTCAGTAAGTTTTAATTTTTTGAACGGCTAGCCACAGGAGATTGTTGACTGTGATTCTCTTGCAACATTTTAGAGGGGGATGGATAGATATATGGATGGTTTAAGTATCGTATAGTATAACTTAACTAAGCCAAATTAATGTGCAGATATATATGAATTTTTAGACCAGCTTGTGACTAAGCCTAATTGGCAGTTTTGTAGTGGATATTGGTTTACTGCATGTTAAAGTGTTGTTATATAACACCAATAGTTAGTACTAAATATATGTAGGGGCTTAGCTTTATTTTTATCTTTGCATGAATGAGCTGATAATCATGGATTGGATAGATAGACCTAGTCTTTGTTGCATGTATTAATCATGTATTAGTACCATAATTATTATTTGTTTTGACTGGGGCAGTCTTGATAGGCCTTCCTGGCTTCTAACTGTCTCTATTTTTCTGTTTATAGCATCAAGAATCAGAATTCATTATCCTAGTAACCTGGATCCAAACACAGTTAATTTTTATTAGACTGTGCTGAAAAGTTTTTGATCTAAGAAAAAAGCAACCACAGAGTTAGAAGCTGAAAAATTTAAAATGATGGAAAAAACAGTAACACAACAAAAAATTAAATAAATATACAGAGTAAATAATTCAAGATAAAAACACTTTTTTTTTTTTTTTTTTTTTTTTTTTTTTTTTTAAAGTTTTTTTTTTCTCGAAACAGTGTAATGAGTTAAATTTGGCTTGTTCAGTTGTTGATCGTGTGTCAACCTATATAAAGTTTACTAAACTTTGGTTATATAAATATATATTTTTTAAAAAATAAAAAATTACATAAATAAAAACCAAAAATATTAGTTATATTACAATATTAAAAATAAAACCTCATCTTTAAAAACATTAGTTAGATAGGTGTCTCATACGAACAAACTGGCAAAAATATTTAATTCTTTATGTTCAAAATATCTAGAAATTAACTCGTGCAAAATAAATAAATAAATAAATATAAAAAAATAAAAAGATAAATACATAAATATGAGTCTGATTTTTTAAAATTAAAATAGGAATGTAAATCCTTCAAGATAGATTAAGTTTTAAATGATCAGATGTTTCTTGAGTGTCAGTAGTTAAACTCTTCTGTTATACAGTCCTTATATGGGGAATATTTGCTATTCAAAAGAAGATCGAACCTTCTAATTAATCTTTTTCTCAGTGTTGAAAGAGTTTCAGACACATAAACCGATTTTTTCTCACCCTACACCCCTACACCTGTGTTAGGTGCATAACACTCTTCCTTCTCACACTACACTCTTGTTAAGGGTGTAACGCCCTCATCCTACACCTGTGTAAGGGAGCTTAACACCTTTCCACCAAAATTTTACTCACCCAACATCTATGTAAGGGGTTACACACTTCCACCTAAATTTTCTAACCTTACACCCAGTGGCGGCTCGTGTAAACTTGGCAAGGAGGGGCTGCAAGTATATATATTATATATATATATATATATATATATATATATATATATATATATATATATATATATATATATATATATATATATATATATATATATGTGTGGTGTGTGTGTGTGTGTGTGTGTGTGTGTGTGTGTTGTGTGTGTTGTGTGTGTGTTTTTTTTTATTTATTTTATATATATATATATTATATATATATATATTATATATATATATATATTTATATATATATATATATATTATATATATATATATATATATATATATATATATATATATATTATATATATTTATAATATATCAATTTCAAACGTACCTTACTTATTCTGGAAAATATATCGATATACTGGAAGAATCTATATATCAATGCAAATGTTTTGACATTCGTATTATTATTATTTAGCTTTCATTTCATTTAGGCCTATTATTATATATATATTATTATTATTATTATTATTATTATTATTATTATTATTATTATTTATTATTATTATTATTTATTATATTATTTAAAATAAGATTAGTTCTTGGAAGCTTGCTGATATTATTTTATTTAAAAATAAGATTATTAGTTCTTTGAATTTTAGATGTCGAAAAGTTTTCAATTTTTTTTCATTGAAATCTGGTATTTTACACCATTTCGCTCTCTATTGAAAACATCGCTAATACATGGTACTACATTTAATAGTTTTTATTCTATTCAAAGTCGAGAAACATCTCTCTGCTTCAGACGTTGTCATCGGAGTTGTAATTGCTTTCATATAAATAATGTTTTAAAAGCATACTGTCATATTACACCAAATTATATAAATTTCACATTTTTTTACACTATTCTTACTCAATCGCTAAATTTATCTTCCTTCAAAATTGGAAAAATTTATCTCACAAAAACAGACTTGCCAAACGTACGTCTTTCAGCATAAAAAAAACAATTATTACGTACGTATTAAAATTATTATAAGATTTTTTTCTATTCCCAATTATTCTTACTTAAAATTCTGCAAGGATTACAAAAATGTTAGCCTTTTTAATGTACTTTTAAATAGTTTTTGTAATATTATATTTAAGTATGTAGAAGTGCATCTGGCATAATGTATATATATATATATATATATATATATATAATATAATATATATATATATATATATATATATATATATATATATATATATATATATATATATTATATATATATATATATATATATATATATTATAATATCGAAAAAAAAAAAAAAACATAAAAACTTGTAATTTTTCTTCCACAATTAAAAAAATAACCTCCCTCGAGATGAGACTTTAAGCAACTGTCGTAAGTGCTACATATTCCGTGGTTGCTAAATCTGTCTTATTTGGGCGAAAATTTTACAGCCCATTTTTTAAATAATGGCAATGCTTGAAAAATAATATCGTACCCAAAAATTTGAAGTTCCCAAATGCATTTACTTCTTATTTTCTTTAATGATTTATACTTTTTATGTATTAAGTTGTTAAAAAATGAATTTAAATCACTTTTCTCTGACAAAAATTTCATATTTATATCAACATCCTACGCCTGGTATTTTTAATTTGGAGGGGCTGCAGCCCCGGAGCCCATAATGACGAGCCGCCACTGCTTACACCCATGTAAGGGGCCTTGCACCTTTTTAAGTAAATCAAGATATTATGTTTAAAATCTACTTTTATTTAGAAGGAAAAATATAATGACAAATAAGAGAATAAGTTTATTTATTTCGATAGCTTTACAAGCTAACAATTGATATATTTAATAATAATAATAATAATAATAATAATAATAATAATAATAATAATAATAATAATAATAATAATAATAAATATTGGAGATTTTCTTTTCTCTATTTCTTTCTTGGCATTTCATCATCTGAAAAATTAATATTTAATTATATAATTTTTTTTAAAAAAAATAAATAAAAAAAAATTTTTTTTTTTTTTTTTTATTTAAATTAAATTAAAATAAATAAAAAAATAAAAAATTTTTTTTTTTTTTTTTTTTTTTTTTTTTTTTTTTTTCAAATTTAATAATAAAATAATAATAATAATAATAATTAATTAATAATAATAATAATAATAATAATAATAATAATAATAATAATAATAATAATAATAATAATAATAATAATAGTAATAATAATAATAACAATAATAATAATATAAAGAACAGAGTAAACTTTTTTTAAAACTTAAACAATCTTTCATTGATAAATCTGATCTGATATTTTAGACATCAAAAGATGGGAAATGAGACCATGGATGCAGATGTGGAAATCAAACACAGAGAGACGTAAGTGTTCCTTGCACTTTAAAGGCTAGACGTACAAGATCGACTTTATAAATAAACTTAAATAAAAATTAAAATAAATTGTAATTAAAATTAAAATAAAAAAAAGTTGACCAAAAGCTCTTAATGCTTCTCAAATTTTAAATTCTATTGTTTTGCAATTTCTGATAATTTGAACACATCTGAAAGGACTGCAAAATTTTCGCTAGAGTATGGAGAATCTAATGAAAACTCATGACCATCTTGGGATGTAGATAGGAATGCCATTACGATCTTGCCATTTCGTACCTACCCTGGATATTTTAAATAAATAATCTTCATCCCTCAGGAAGGACTTACTTCCTGTTTGTGTGACCTTTCGAGGAAGATCCTTGGGTTTCACTGGCAAACGACGGGTACCGCTGGCTGGGCCAGGCCTATCACGGATGCTGGAAATTATTTCCCCCAGTGACAAGAACACTTCCCTAATGTACTTTTTTTAACGACTGAGTCATTTGGAGCTAAGCGCAAGGAGAAACCCCTTACATTTCCCTACCCCATCAGGCCTCGAACCCTGGTACTCTTGCTTGCTAGACGAGTGCTCTACCGCTTAGCTAACGGAACCTGATATATTATAAATATATATAATCATCTTCCGAACAAAATATTTTCTACCGCCCTTATTTTCAGAAGCATGTATTAGGCATAAAAATATTTTTTAAGCTTTTAAATTTAAAATAATTTTAATAATGTTAACTGGAAATAGGTAAAATCGCAGGGACTAAAAATCATTAAGCCAGTAATATGGATATTTTAGTAGCAGTTTTCAAGTGTTTTACTAAATCAGTTACAGATTGTCAGTTTAGTTGACCATCTTATATTATTAATATAAGTAATAGTGAATCTGGTATAATATTTTGTTTAATATTAACTAATTTCATTATTTAAAATGTTTTTAAAATGTGAAAATTCTTATTAAAAAGTATTATGAATATTTTAATAGCAGTTTTCAGTTACAACTTTTCAGTTTAGCTGACAATCATACATTATTAATATAAGTAATAGTGAATCTGGGATATTATTTTATTTAATATTAACTAATTTCATTATTTAAAATGTTTTTAAAATGTGAAATTTCTTACCTTATTCCACTTCATAGTCACTTATCGAAGGAGCATTAGGATCTGAAGGAAAATGAATTTCTTCATAAGATGGATCACATGGTTCAAAACCTGGATTCGTATATGAGTCTGATTGAAATTTCTCAAAGTCGCTGAACTTAGAAGGTCTTGAAGGAGAAATGTATTAATGTAGGAAATTATTTCAATTAGTTTAATATCTTAAAATTAGTAGTTTTTCTTAACTTAAAATCTAAAATTTGATGTCTTTATTTTCAAGAATTTCAAAATCGGCTTTTTGTTTTAAGGAGTTTTAAGAAAAGTCCAAGATTTCATCTTAATTCCTGATGATTTTCTTAACGGATTAGAGACCGATGAGCCATAGATGAACTTCAGGATTATAATTGCAAATTCTTTACAACCTAAGTAAAATTTCAAGTAAGAAAGAAGTGAACTGAAATGACTTATCATTAGAAATTCGAAGGACTATAGACCAAAGAGCTCAACCTTTTGAAAGTTATAGAACTAATTTGACAAATTGTTTAACGTCGGTAACAATAAAATAGACAAATCGTATATACAACTATTTTAGGCTTAGATTCAACAGTCTCACATAAGTATATCCACCCAATAATTGAATTTTGTTGGGAAAATACAATTAAAATCAACCGCATTGTTGCTTCACACAATTTAATATAATTTTATTTTACATAAAAATAGGTGACGTGGGTTGTTGTTTTATATATATTTTGAAAAATATTTTTTGAAACCTGATTATTTATGAACCTCTATTAAGAAGGGTTCTAAAGGTCACAAGTGCCCAACGAAAAGGTAACTTACCAACCCTGTTGGAGAACCTCTGAACAATCACAACTAATTAAAGTTTAAAACTTTTATTTACCTACCGGGCACTAGGTGAGGATTCATTGTGTTCTGGTTCGGAGCTGAGAATATTATGATTGTAAGCGTTTTGTTGCTTAAAGGAATCAAAATTTGTATTCGTTGGCTGAGAAGAAGTTGCTATTGAAGTCATTTCATAAACAGTCTGATTACCAGTCAGTATTAAAATTTGTTTTTCATTTCAAATAAAGGAAGAAAGTTTTGAAAATCAGCTAATATTATATATATATATATATATATATATATATATATATATATATATATATATATATATATATATATATATATATATATATATATATATATATATATATATATATAATATATATATATATATTGTCAATTGACTATTGCATGTCAGTTTTTAGTTTCTTTACCCTCTTTGCAATCTTTAAATTTTATCTTTTTAATTTAGAAAAAAATCTGTACAGGTTGTACATGCAATAAAAAAAAGAAACATTAACATTCTTAAAAGGGTCTTGAACTTTCCTAAATGTTCTTATGAACATTCTATCGAAAATGGAGCTGCGACAGTTAACTTGCTGACCATTAAATCTTAAAGTGGAACCAGTTCTTGACCCCTACTTTAAGGTCTGTTCTACTTGATCTTACAAATCTAACTAATGGAAATGAAACACAGCTATGATTTTCGTTATTGGTGATGGAACTAAATGGCAATAATTATATATTATAGAGCAATGTAATTTTACTTAAAGAAAATTTAGCTTTGAAGAAAAAAAATAGTTATGGGAAATTTTTCACCCCTAAAAGAGAGGGACTCTCGGTTGGAGGGTCCCCATAAATATGTATATCAATGCATTACACACAGCAAACAAGCTCAGAACAGTAATTTTGTACAAAAAAAAAAAAAATAAAAAAAAAAAATAAAAATAAAAATATAAAAAAATTGAACACCAAAACAAATTTACTAGAATATTAAAAACTAAATATCCATACTCTAAATATGAACTTTGATTGTCCTTTTTTTTACTTTTTTTTTTTATCTTTCAAACAACTTTGTATGTTCTGAACCCATAAAAGTTTTTGTATTCTTTAAGCCAAAATTAATTCCATTTTTTCCATATTAGAATATTTATCATAAAGATTATTTTTATTTTACTTCTTAAAATTTAAAAAAAAAAAATATTATCATAGGTACAAATTAATAATAATAATAAGCATTAATAATAACAATAGTAATAATAATAATAATAATAATAATAATAATAATAATAATAATAATAATAATAATAATAATAATAATATTAAAAAAAAATAATAAAAATACTGCTACCACTATTACTAATAATAAATATTAATAAATAATAATAAAAATACTACAACTACTACTACTACTAATAATAATAATAATAATAATAATAATATATAATAATAATAATAATAATAATAATAATAATAATAATAATAATAATAATAATAATAATAATAATAATAATTATAATAATTATAAACATTTGTTTCAAAGTTCTAAATACCTGTTGCATTCTTTCTTCTCTGTGTCTTTTGCGTGACTCATTGCCAAACGTTTCAAGAGAAGCAACAACAGCGATAATAATTGCAACCAAATTAAATATATAAAAAACAAATCCTCTGCTAAAGAAAACTATCCATATAAATATTGTTTCTCCTTGTCTCCAAGTTGGGTTAACTTCCTGAAGAGATATATATATATATATATATATATATATATATATATATATATATATATATATATATATATATATATATATATATATATATATATATATATATATATATATATATATATATATATTATATATATATATATATATATATATATATATATATATATATATATAAATTAAACATCGAAGTTTAAAGTTTGCTATAGGGGAATCGAACCCGGGCCCTATAGCACAAAAGCATAGAGTTTTACGTCTACGCTTCTTGCGCCAGTAGCATAGGGGTAAAACTCTATGCCTTTGTGCTACAGGTCCCGGGTTCGATTCCACTATAGCAAACTTTAAACTTTGATTTTTTATGAATATTTGTCTGCGAGAGTGTTAGTAGACTTTATAATTTATATTTATATATATTATATATATATATATATATATATATAATATATATATATATATATATATATATATATATATATATATATATATATATATATATATATATATATATATATATATATATATATATATATATAAAAGAATGCATTCTTCTATTTTTATATTCTTGGTATTTAATTACTCTTAATCTTTCTTGGAAAGATTACATTATTTCAAACTAAACTACCATGGCACAAACGGTAGAGTGATTGACTTACGTGCTTGAGAGCGCCGGTTCGATCTCACTTGGGGTTCATATGTATATACTATCTAGAAAAGTTCCTCTCCTCGAATAGGGCAATGTGACTAAGATGTGAATTTTTTATTTTAAAATAAAAGCTTCTAAGAGGTTAGATGTTCTGAGGAGTCTTCAGAATTTTTTGAAATTCACCCCAGTTGCCTGTTCCGATTTAACTGGTCCTTGTTCCCCCCTTTCATGGACTATGCGATTCACATCTGGGTTGGGTCTGCATATGAAATTTTTACTTGAAAAAGTCTTTGAAAAATTCACGTGAACCCGATGTAATAAATCCACACTTCCGTCTATTTGAACAAACTCACTCTTTATGCGTTCAATTAAATATGTTTTATTTTGTGACTTTGATTGAGTACATTTTCTCCTTTATTATACCCCGGAAAAAAGAGTCCATGATAGTGCCCTTTTCCTTAAGCTTTTATTTAACCACTTTCGGGACAGTGGAAAAGTTCAAATGGAGTCCTCCGTGGGGGACGTGTATTAAAATTATCGGCAAACTTTCGATATGACCATCCTTCACGTCCATTGAGAAGTACCAGTTCAATTCTTTCTTCTTTAAACAAAAGCTAAATTTAATCTGCGGAGGAAAAATAATTTATAGTTACTGACATTTAATGTGTGTAGACTTTAGAGACACCATATATATATATATATATATATATATATATATATATATATATATATATATATATATATATATATATATATATATATATATATATATATATATATATATATATATATATATATATATATATATATATATATATATTCACCTACTCTCCTCACATGAACCATTTTGAAGCAACCTGCCTTTATTCTCGAAGACTTGAAGAGATATGACATGATATGGCAATTAGAAAATGATTGGAGAGAAGTTTTACAGAATAAGGCAAATAATTGAAAGCTAAGAAAATGTTAACTATACTGAGATCGACTGCAAGGCGATCAGGAATACTAGTATGGAACTGAATCAATTTATAATGCTTGTTATAGATCGAGAGATTTTTTTTCTGCATCTTCAGAAAAAGAGGAAAGTAAATGGCAATTGTGAAAATGGAAAGGTGTCTTTAAGCGTGTTTTCTTCCTTTGTGTGGCCCCCCCCCCCCTTGAAAAGGGCTCTGCTGTCCGTAAGTGGTGGCGATCTGTAAATAAAAAAAGAAAACAGCAATGATAATATCTAAGAAAGAGGAAGAGTAGTTAGTTTGCTCTAATATGGAAGTTTGGAAAGTCGAATAACATAGGATAGTCTGTAGAGTTTGAAAGTAAATAAATCACAGATGAAAGTATCTTGTAGAAGACTGGCAAGAGAGTCAAAGAGGTAAAGTTGAAAATTTAAAAAGACTTCAAATTTGTAACTTGAGAACATTCCACACCGTTGATCTCATGAATGCAACATCTGGCTTTCGATCAAAATTAAAGGTAAATGGGGCAGTGAAAAAGAGAGAACAGATGAAGATTTGCTGTCGGAGTGCTCAGACACTTAATCTGTTTTTTACTTTAAGAATAGAAAGCAATATTTCGAGTGAAGATCGGGAATGTTAAGGAAGTTTATTGGTTTATTGCCGGTATTTCATTGAAATTGTATTTAATCGAGATGGAGAAAGAGAAGATATTTGATTGGAGGCAATGTATTGCAGCTGACAAGGAGGTATTAAGCAGAAACGGAACTGACAAGAGGGTAGAGAAACTTTGGACATACACTATACAGTGATGACTCTAGAAGGCTACTGCTTTGCTGATACGCGTTTTTTTTTTTTTTTTTTTTTTTTTTTTTTGGCCAACACCGCTTTGATGAAATCTGTTTACTGCTTTCCGATTTTGCACAGAAGTTTACGTATAAAAACCCATATAAATAAACATTAATACACGATATATATATATATATATATATATATATATATATATATATATATATATATATATATATATATATATATATATATATAAAACACTTACGCTATAGAATGAAATGTAGAAGGATACAACTATTGTATCTAAAAGAAAATTTATTGTACCCAAAATAAGCCAAGATATGTGAATTAGGAAATTGTTCCTCAATCCTCCTAGATATATATATATATATATATATATATATATATATATATATATATATATATATATATATATATATATATATATATATATATATATATATATATATATATATATATATATATATATATATTCTCACCTCAAGGACAATGATCTCTTCTAGAATGGGAACTATACTAGGATGTTTCTTTCTATAGATCTACATGAGCCATAGGAACTATTAGGACAAAGCTTTACTAATTCCCTTAATTATCTTGAAGATGAACCTAACATTTTAGACGTTTTCCTAACTATATTTTTATATTTAAAACAACTTTGAGCAATTAAAATCACTCTCTATATGTTTCCTTAATCTCTTTGGAGAAAAACTCAACATTTCGGACCTTTCTTTAAATTTTTGCAATTCCGTTTAGACTTAATCTCTTCTTCTTCTCGTTCTTTTTATATCTTTGTACCCTGATCTAAT
>SEYY01019121.1:37500-40000 GCA_009176605.1 Armadillidium nasatum | reverse complement strand
AATCCAGTGAATTAACTGGGGAAGCATTCCTTTTCATTGCTTCTATATCGTAAGGGTCACTTGGTCTGAAAGCTGGATTGGTGTAAGAGAACGGCTGGTACTTCTCAGGAACACTCGGTTTTGGTGGTTGGTATTTCTCAGAGACACTCGGCTTTGGTTGTCTTAAATATTTATAAAAGATTAAAAAGTTTTAAAATTACTACTATAATCTTTTTTCTTTTTCTTTTTTTAAATTTCATAAACGTTTTTTTTTTTTTTTTTTTTTTTTTTTTTTGCTAGATTGCATGCACCTTGCAATATCGACGAAATGGGTGCTATAATACTATTACAGATTCGCTGCAGCAAAAAATAAAAATTAAAATTTTGAGATGTAAATTTCCCAAAATGTAGATTTTTTAATTTGTATTTAAAGATTTTGATTCGTTGGTCTAAGTCCCAGATGTTTGCTTAAATCACGATCATCACAGATTCGCTGCAGCGAAAATTAAAGATTAAAATATTGGGGTGTAAATTTCCCTGCAGCAAGCTTAAAGATTTCTAAATCCGGATTTAAAGATTTTGATTCGATGGACACTTCGTTTAAAGAATCTTAAAGATCTTAACAATTTCTTTATTCTGTAAAGCTTTCATAGTCATAAATAATCAACTTTCCAAATTCACTGTCAGAGAGAAACAATCCATCTATAATACATGTTTATGATAGCTAAGCCATAGTAAATACGGAATACATCTTTATTTAAACAAACAAATTGTTCTTCAAAATAATTGTGAAAACCATTCATGAATTAGAGGTAAGGTGATATCTTTTAAAGAATAAAAAAAAAAATAATAAAAAATAAGTAAATGAATCTAAGTATTCAAAGTAATATTTTCAAATTTATACATTTAATTTCGAAATGACATAGAATTTATTTTTGTTTGCTTGCTAACCTAATTTTTCTACCTACTATATGACTACGTGGAACTAGAAATTCTGGTCTATGAAGCCTGCAATTTCAATTTCTCAATACAAGCTCCTCTTGTATTTAAATATTAAAGCTCAATACATACGAGTATATATATATATATATATATATATATATATATATATATATATATATATATATATATATATATATATATATATATATATATATATATATATATATATATATATATATATATATATATATATATATATATATATATATATATATATATATATATATATATATATATTAAGAAAAATTCTTTACAGAAAAAAATTGAATTTAAACTTTTGTACTAACCTCACTTCTGTAAAAGATTCCTTTTGTTGATAAACATTTTGTTCATAATCAGGACGGGGGTTCGGAGGGGGTCGATAATCATAACGGGGATTCTGAGGAGGTTGGTTTTCATAATGAGAAGTCTGAGGAGGCTGGTAACCATAATGTGGCTTTTGAGCTTGTTGGTAATCATAATTAGCCTTCTGAGGTGGTTGGTTTTCATAACGGGAATTCTGTGGCGGTTGGTAATCATGACGGGAACTTTGAGGCTGTTGGTAATCATGATGGGAATTCTGAGGCTTTTGTAAATTCTGAGGCGGATGTTTATCATGACTGGATTTCTTAGGAGGCTGCGATTTGCTCGTAGATGCTACTACAGCGGCAGTCGAAGCAGCTACGGCAGCAGTAGCAACAGCAGTAGCATGACGTTCAGCGTGTTTTTTAGCTTTCTTTTGGGGGGTTTTTAAATTAAAAAAAAAAAGTTTATATAAAAATATAAAATTAAAGGTATTAAATAGAAAAATAAAAATTTCTTAAATTAGAATTAAACATTTGAATTTTGATAGACCAAGTTTTATAATTCTTTTTAGTAAATTAAGGACACTAAATTCTAATAATATTTGTAGTTCTACAGCTTTAATGCGCCACTGAAATAATAATTTCTTCGAAAAACAGGACTTACAAAGAATCTTATCATAATTATGCTATATTTTTGGACAGTTAAAAACATGGCACATGATACTAAAAACTTTCTTACTCTAACTATTAATTGTTATCGTAAAGAATCTTATCATAACTATGCTATATTTTTGACAGTTAAAAACATGGCACATGATACTAAAAACTGTCTTACTCTAACTATTAATTGTTATCATGAAGAATCTTATCAGAATTATATTATATTTTTGACAGTTAAAACAGGCACATGATACTAAAAAATGTCTTACCATAACTTTTAATTGTTATCTTAAATATCGTAATCTAGCAAAAAATATGAGAAAATTTCAATTCATTTAAAAATTTTCTTATCTAATCTTTATTGTATTCACAGAGACTTGGGGAATTTTATTTTTAAGTTCGTGCATTATGGATCAATTTAATTCAGGCATTAATTAAAAGCAAATTCTCTAATTTTAGATATATTTATTTTCTGATTTCCTTTATGAATTACATACATATCAATCAAATATAATCTCAATAGTATCTAATCTAAAATATATTTATATTTTTTGAACTATTTTATTAATATATAT
>SEYY01019120.1:12500-22270 GCA_009176605.1 Armadillidium nasatum | reverse complement strand
TCCCAAAAATAGTATTTTTAAAAAGATACTTTAAGTTTCACAATTATGGGCATCTGTGGAATGAAAAGTTTATTTGGAGCAGCTGACATAAAAATTTTTATAACAAAATAATGGTAAAGATATAGAATGTTTCTGAGTTTCGATGTTTTGAAAATATCGATATTCGAAAATATCGATATATCGAAACATCGATATGCCTATTCAAATATTATTCTAATTATTTTTATAATTATTATTATTTAGTTTTCTAGCGTACCTAGTTCGACTTATCATAACCTGAACTACCGAAGTTGCCGTAAAATACAGGCCTAACCTATACAAAAATGTTGCAATGAGATACCGATTAAAATAGAAATTTCAAAATATCGAAACTCAGAAACATTCTATACCTAAGCCCAAAATAAATATCAATGATTTAATTATCAATCAATTATCAAATCATTTGACAAAGAGAATCTGCTGAAAAATTAATATATGTTTGCCATGCATTCAAATATAATTATCTAATCTGATACTGAAATCTAAATATTGGTCTATTGATAGATTGATATATGTCAGCCCATCTGTAATAAAAATGGCAGCCCTTAATGTGCAATACTTGAAATATTTTTTTATAGGAAATCTGTTTTTTAGTGTTTTATTTTTTAAAGTATATTATTACATGAAAGTTTAAAATTTTCAATAGGCTTATTTATTTCAATATGCTTTGGTATCATCAATGTAAATTTTTAAAAACTTGGAGGTAGCAACCTTATTCAATACTTTTGCCTCTATATATACTGCACATGTAAATATAAACCAATATAAAGTTAACTAATATCACCATTTGTCAGCAAATTTTAAATGAGTAAATTTGGCCTAAATGAGTCTAGTTGTCATAATGTTCTTGGTAAATAAAGTAAAGCCAAAATAAATAAATTAATAAAATAAGAACTTACATAAATTAATTATTGAATAAAATATGGAACGCTGATAGTTTCTTCAGAAATCCTATTTTTTCTTTCTTGCATTGGTTATTAACTTAAAAGTCCCAAGGGCATAGACTCGTTTTCTATTATCTTTATCATTTGATATTTAAATTACAGCATCACATGGTAAAGCCCCTTTCCTTAAATTTTTTTTTTTTTTTTTTTGGAAATAATATTATAAATGTCACTAGAATTACCAAATGCTTTTTCAAATACGAAATTTTTTATTTCGATTCTTTGTCACTTCAACAAATTCTTCTTTAAGATCAGGTCTATGACACGGAATAGACCACTTACAAAGTTCTCTTTTCAGTAGGAAATGTAAAAAATTTAATATTTTCTTGTTGGTGATCATAATATTTGTTTAAACAAAAACAAACAGAACATTTTGAAGTAAAATAAAAATAATAATCATAAAATAACACTTCGCATTGGCACTAGTTCACTTTATAAATGAATTTGGAACGAAATCATGTCTGACAACTATTAAGAGATAGTACATTGTACCACTGTCTAGTACCAAGGTACTTTATTAATTACATACATTAAAAACAAATAAAAATATAAAATTGTACCATATATATATATATATATATATATATATATATATATATATATATATATATATATATATATATATATATATATATATATATATATATATATATATATATATATATATATCAAAAATGGAAAATACGAAACTTATAATCTGGTACTTACTTGATGAGAGAATCTAGTACAAAGTTATTAAATTTGGCATTACTTTCCTTGCCATTTTTGTTTATATAGAAATGGCTATGAAACCTGATTAGTGATTGGTCATGAAAATAAAAACTATCTGTTATTGGAGTGTGGTATCTAATGACGTAAAAAAATAATTAATATTTTATTTTAATAATAAGCATTATTATACATGTTATTTCTACAAAAAAGATTTAATTAGATTTTTAATGATTAAAAGAAATACAATTTGCTTCATGAGGGTGTTTATTAAAAAAAAAATAAAAATAGGCATTCATCCAAAGTGCATCACTCTCAATCAGAAAATTATAACATTTGTTAATACTACTAAGTAATACTTATACTATGAGCCCACCTCTTCAAATTCATATTTACATTGGTATTTTCTCATTCGTTTCACACAAAAATTGACATTGTTGCATTACAATTTATCAGAGCATTAAAAATCTGTTTCCCTTCCTCTCTTAGGGATGAACTAAATTTCATAAAAAAAACTTTCGGATCCCTTTTCTATCCTGATAGCGTTATAAATAATGCTTTTTATAAGCTAAGAAGAAAATTTATTTCTTACGAAATAATTTTATAATAAAGAAACATTATAGTGAAAGAATTATCATTCTATTTCATGTTGAACTAATAATTAAAAGACTTTTCTCAAACACAGTATCGTTTGTACAATCTATTCCTAATATTCTTAAAAGAAAATTTTTTAAAAATCACATTTGTTTGATAGAAATGAGAATACAGTGGTCTATGATATAGGTTGTAGGAATTGTGATGGTAAGTACTATGGAGAAACTAATGATTTTAAAAGACATTTATCAACATGACTATAGTCTGAGATGTTGTGATCGTAACTCGGCGTTGCATCAGCTCAGAGAAGAAAAATTTTTATTTTCTTGCCAAAATAACGATAATTGAAAGCTTTTATGATCCTTCATCACTAAAAATACTAATAATTTTAATTGGTCCTTTGGTGAAATGAAAATTGATATTTTGCATAATTTAATAAAAGATGATAATTTTTCAAAAATATTTTGGAAAATATTTTCATGCTAATTTTGTACATAATTCCGAACCAACAAAATTTGATTGTTTGAGTCTTCGTCTTGAGTTAGATGTTTCAGTTTTTTTTTTTTTTTTTTTGTTGTTGTTGATGTCGAAACCTCGGTTTTTAACATACGTAATGAGTTGTAGTTATTTGTTATTCTTTTTATGATCTTTTCGTTTTAAGGTAATAATTTTTTGGTTTTTAAGTAGAAGTTATGGTGTTTAAAGAGTAAATTTATTTATGGTGTTTGTTGTTTTTAGCAATTTATTTCGTATATATATATATATATATATATATATATATATATATATATATATATATATATATATATATATATATATATATATATATATATATATATATATATATATATATATATATATATATATATATATATATATATATATATATATATATATATATATATATATATATATATATATATATATATATATATATATATATATATATATATATATATATATATATATATATATATATATATATATATATATATATATATATATATTATCTCTGGTGGGCAATGACTAGAAGCTTACCCAATTTCCAACAGAGAAGGGAGCAAATCGGGATCTTTGTAAGATTAAGCTCAGACATTACAAGATACACGGCTTTTGAAGATGTGTAAATCATAGGAAGTTTGGAAAATAGATGAAGGGAGTGTGTTTCCAGACTTTACCAGGAGAGTACATGTTGTAGCGGTTAAGTCTGGGGTCAAAGAGTTGGATAGAGAAAATGAGACTGTGTAAAAAGACGAGTCCATTGTAATAGCGATAGTATAGAGAAAGTGACGCAACAATTCGATGGGGAGAAAGAGACTGGAGAGAATAAGTGAGAGCAGAAGAGTTGATAAGGCGAAAAGCCCTAGATTCCACCTTTTCAAGGAAAGCTGTATGAATTGAACCATCCCAGATGTGTGAGACGTACTATATACAAGGGCGAACAGCACACCTATAAAGAGCAAGCAACTGAGGTGGAGTGAAGAAATATTGTAGGCTCTTCAGAACACCTAACCTCTTAGAAGCTTCTTTAGAAAGAGAGGTAACGTGATTTTCCAAGAAAGATCACGAGAAAAAGAAACGCCAAGAATATTAAGGGGAGATGAAGGTTTGAGATGAGTGTTTTCGAAGAAGATATCATAGTTGTGTGGAAGATTGTGTCGAGTAGAGCGATGGAAGAATTGAGTTTTGGTGGGATTGAAAATGACCATGTTTTCTCTGCCTCAATTTGAAATGCGAGATAGATTAGAGGTTAGCTGCTCCGTGCGTCTATTAACTTCTGATGGAAGGGTCGCGTTTGAAATTGAAAAGAGTAATAAACTGTTTAGTCATCAGAATAGGAGTGGATAGAAGATGAGTAGCAGTAGTTAATGAAAAACAGTAAAAATGCTGGGGATAAGACAGATCCTTGAGGAACACCACTCTTAATAGAATTAAAGGAAGAAAGATGGCCGTATACAACAGCTGCTATAGAACGACAAGAAAGGAAATCAGAGAGTATGTTTAGCGCGACAGCAAAAAATTCACCGAAATGCCTAATAGCGGAAGACCAAGAGTCAGAGAGAAGGGAATGGAGATCACCAGTAGAGCGTTTCTTACGAAAGTTATACTGGCGATCAGAGATAAGATTAGAAGAATTGAGATGTTTCCAAATCTTCCTATTAAGGATTAGATTCGAAAATTTTAGAAATGGAATGAGCGCGCGTTTCCAGCAACAAGGAAAGGTTTAAGTAGAAAGACATAGAAGAAATAGTTTACCAAGGCAGGGTGCAAGCTCGGAAGCACAAGTTTTGGGAACCACAGGGAGCATACTATCAGGACAATACGCCTTCTTAGTGTTAAGCTCAGAGAGAGCAGAAATGACGTCCTTAGAAGATTACAATTTTAGGCATAAATTGAGTTGGAGGAGGTTAAAGAAGTAGGAATAGCTCAGGAATCGTCTAAGGTTGAATTAGAGACAAAAGTTTGAGGGAAGAGTTCAGCTTTAGGGGAAGGCATAACGGGAGTTGTACCGTCAGAAGATACTAAAGGAGGGAAACAGGAAGAAGAAAAGTCAGAGTTGACATTTTTGGAAAAATCCCAAAAAGGGTGTAAGGAAGTAGAACCAGAAAGATTGTTTCATTTTAAAAAGAGAAAAGAGTTTTTAGTGCTACGGAAAATATGTTTCTCCCAATTTCAGAATGAAATACAAGTTGCTTGAGTTTCACGAGTTTGAAGACGACTGTGGTCCCTGAAGTCAGCATCCCTGTTGAGGATAGCACGAGAAGAAGTAGAGTTAAATCAAGTTTTGTTAGGTTTAGTAGAAGGGAAAAAATGTGGAATGTACGCTCCATGCCAAAGAGAATCACCTCGGTTTTGCGCTCTCCACACTCAGAGGGACACCTCACACGAAACAGTAATCATTCCATTGAAAATCAGACCAGTTAGTGGCACCAAAATGCCAGAAACGTTTCCTCACCGAAAAGATGGGCAGTCTCGAAGAGACAGGACTAGATACGGAGATAAAAAGGTGATCGGATAAACTCATAGGAGGAAAAAGTTTGACAGTGTAAGGAGAAGGATAAGAGATAAGGAAAAGATCAAGTATGCTGGGTTCATCACCAAGGCGGTCAGGAATACGAGTAGGGAGATGCACCAACTCCTCAAATTTGTTCTGGATAAAAAATCGGAAAGAGCATTCACGAAGTGGATTATGTAAACTAGATGAAAACCATTAGCGGTGGTGAGCATTGAAATCACCTAAAAGGATGATTTCGGAGAAAGGAGAAGAAGAAAGAATGTGTTCTATTTTGGAGTTAAGATAGTTGAAGAATTTTGGATAGTCTGTAGAGCTGGGAGATAAGCGGACGGAACAGAGGATTTAGTTGTAGAGTTGCAAAAAAGTTTAAGCCATAAAGTAGAGAATTCAGAAGACTCCAAATTTGAGACACGAGAAAAGACAACATCGTTGCGCATATATGCGCAACATCCGCCTTTGACCAAAAATTAAGGATAGAGACATTATAAGTAAACAAAGTAGGGTTTGCTGCCAGCGCCCTTAATCACCTGAATTTCGGTTAAGAACAAGAGATGAGGTCTAAAAGAATATAAGTGGTGATCGACAAAGTGGAAATTAGAAAAGAGACCGCGAATGTTGCAGAATTAATGAAAGGGAAGACCGTGCACCAGGGGAAGTCGGCATAGAGGTCTTGGTGGGACAAACCACATCACCGAAAGGCACCAACTCCTTAGTGGTGATGGTTGAAGGGGTGAATGAGGGGCATTCTTTGGATGCCACCTCTCGAAGCATCTCCGAAGCAGTTTTATGTTTCGTCATTTTGCAGTTATTTTCAGAAGGTAATGTGGGAGTAAGCTATTGTAAATTTGTGGGAACATGAGAAGGGTGTCTGGGGAAGGAGAAGTTGGAGCATAGACTCTTCAATGTGAGACGAGGGTACACTAGAGACCTTCTGAGAAGGTGAAACGCGAAAATGAATGAACCAAAGGGCAAAGCCTAATGGGGGGTAATTTCATCGCTTCGGAGGTCGCTACCTACTCCCCATATATATATCTATATATATATATATATATATATATATATATATATATATATATATATATATATATATATATATATATATATATATATATATATATATATATATATATATATATATATATATATATATATATATATATATATATATATATATATATATATATATATATATATATATATATATATATATATATATATATATATATATATATATATATATATATATATATATATATATATATATATATATATATATATATATATATATATATATATATATATATATATATATATATATATATATATATATATATATATATATATATATATATATATATATATATATATATATATATATATATATATATATATATATATATATATATATATGAAAAATAATTAATGAGAACTAAAACACTCGCACACTTTTATAATAATACTTATAAAACCACTAAATAAAACAATAAAAATAATTAGTTAAAAAATAAGGAAATTAACAAAGTGTTATGACCAGTAAAAATAGAAATAGGATAAAACTAAAAAACGCACTATATATTTCAAGGAAAGGAAACTATCCTTCTCATCAGGTGCGACTAAAAGTAAGGTTATGCCTAATGGAAGGGTACTTTCATAGCTACGGACGGCGCTACGTCCTCCCCATATATATATATATATATATATATATATATATATATATATATATATATATATATATATATATATATATATATATATATATATATATATATATATATATTAAAAATTATTAAAGAGAACTAAAACACTCGCACTGTTATAATAATAGTTGTAAAGCCACTAATTAAAACCTTACATTTAATCGCACCTGATGAGAAGGATAGTTATTCCTTGAAATATATAGTGGGTTTTTTAGTTTTATCCTATTTCTATTTTTACTGGTCATAACACTTTGGTAATTTCCTTAATTATTTTTATTGTTCTATTTAGGGGTTTTATAAGTATTATTTTTTATTATTTATTTTTACTGGTCTTAACACTTTGGTAATTCCCCAAATTTTTAACTTATTATTTTTATTGCTTTATTTAGTGGTTTTATAAATACTATAATATATATATATATATATATATATATATATATATATATAATATATATATATATATATATATATATATATATATATATATATATATATATATATATATATATATATATATATATAGGGATGGAGTGAAGTATCGGTATCGGTATCGGTATCGGCAAGTATCGGCATATTTTCCGATATCCGGTATCGGTATCGGTATCGGCTAAAAATGACCGATACCAGATTTTTTTCATCCCTTTGGCTTAATTAAATGGTGTAATTTTTAATTAATATTACGTAATATTTTGAAACGTCATTTCGCGATAATTTTCTTTCCAGAACATTGATATGTTGCTTGCTATTTATTTCTTACCATTTGGTTTGTTTTCTTAAATATTTTATTTTATTTTAATCCCTGATTAATCCGTAGTAACATATTAAGATGGTAACCAAAGGTATATATATATATATATATATATATATATATATATATATATATATATATATATATATATATATATATATATATATATATATATATATATATATATATATATATATGTGTGTGTGTGTGTGTAGGGGAGAACGTAGAGCCGTCCAAAGCGATGCAAGTACCCTTTATTGGGCATAATCCGGGGAGTGACAGTATGGTCTAGACCAGCGGTTCTGAACCTGGGGTACGCCTGCTATCGATTGGGGGTACACAAAAAAATATATGGATTAATTAAAAAAGAATGTAAAAGGAAAAAATTAATTTAATATAGATTATAGAATATCAAATTACGAAATTAAATTATTGTTTATATATATATATATATATATATATATATATATATATATATATATATATATATATATATATATATATATATATATATATATATATATATATATATATATATATATATATATATATATATATATATATATATATATATATATATATATATATATATATATATATATATATATATAATATATAAAAATTGGATTATTGTGTGTACGAAGGGGTACGGAACATTATGAAGGGGTACGAAAGGAAAAAAAGGTTTGGAACCGCTGGTCTAGACCATTCCGTTTCACTCCCTAGCCCTTTGGTTCGTTCCTTTTAGCGTTTCACCTTCTCAGAGGGTCTCTAGTGTACCCTCACCTCATATTGGAGTGTCTATGCTCCCACTTCTCCTTCCCCCTACTCCCTTCTCATGTTCCAAATTTACAAGCTCTTACTCGTACATTACCTTTATAATAATAAAAAAAAAAAAAAAAAAAAAAAAAGTGAAATTCAAAGCAGCCTCAGAGATGCTTCGAGGAGCTTTATCCAAAGAATGCCCCTCATCCACTCCTCACCCCATTATCACCTGAGAGTTTGTGGCCTCCGATGATGGGGATGGTGCCGCCAGGACCTTAAGTTCGGCTTGCCCCGGCGCACGTTGTGATTTTTTAATTAATTTCTGTAACATTCCAGATATGATAGTATTCCTCTTGCGGTTCTTAAAACTTGTGCTTCTGAGCTTGCACCCTGCCTTGGTAAACTATTTAGTCTTTGTCTCTTCACTTCGACCTTCCCTTCTTGATGGAAACGCTCGCTCATTTAGCCTGTGCCGAAGAAAGGGGACCCCTCTCAACCCTCTAACTAACGTGCTATTTCTTTAACCTGCGTTCTCTTTAAAGTTTTCGATTCTATACTTAGCAGGAAGATTTGAAAGCACCTTAATTCTTCTAACCTAATCTCTGATCGCTAGTATGGCTTTCGTAAAGAACGTTCTACTAGTGATCTTCTTTCCGTACTTTCTGACTCTTGGCCCTCCGCTCTTCTGGGTTTCAGTGAGTCTTTTGCTGTGGTTCTAGACATATCGAAAGCCCTCGATAGAAACTGGCACAAAGCTTTCATTTCCAAACTTCCCTTTTGGAATCTATCCCTCTCTCTAATTTTCTTTCCGGCAGTAATTTAGCAGCTGTTGTAGACGGCCACAGTTCTCCCTATAAATCTATAAATATTGGCGCTCCTTAAGGAATCTGTCCTATCCCCAACTCTTTTCGAATTTTCATCAATGACCTTTTCTCTATTACTTCGTCTCCTATGCACTCCTATGCCGATAACTCCACCCTTCATTACTCTTTTCACAATGAAAGACGCCCCCTCCCAACAGCAGTTTATAGATTCAAGAAGTATAGATTATAGTAACTGACCTCTGATCTTTCTCGTATTTACATTTGGAGAATAGAAAACATGGTCGTTTTCAATGCCTCAAAAACTCAATTCCTCAATCTTTCTACTCGACACAATCTTCCACACAATTAGGACATCTTCTTCGAAAACACTCAACTCAAACCTTCATCTGTCCTCAATATTCTCTACATTTCTTTTTCTCGTGAACTTTCTTGGAA
>SEYY01019120.1:0-10000 GCA_009176605.1 Armadillidium nasatum | reverse complement strand
TCTGGAAAGTGTACTCTTGAGAATAGGAACCACTGGATGTAGAGTCGTCGTCGTAGTAGGAACATCAGGGGCATCAGAGGTAGGAACATCAGGTACAGTCGTCAACAGAAGTTCGTTTCTATTAGGCTGGAAATAAATATTTATATAAAATGGAGATCATTTTATAAAAGCTCTATTTTGAATAAAAAGAAAGTAAAAACATTCAGCGGGTCTTAATTGAACTGTGATTGGCTGAACTTGAAATGATCTCCATTTTATATAAATATTTATTTCCAGCTTAATAGGAACGAACTTCTGCTGACGACTGTACATCGATAGCTTCTACTGTTACCGGAAAATACGGGACAAAAGTATCTGTTACGATGTTTTCTTCCTTTTGTTGATGTGATGTATTGGAGGACGATTACTCTTCATTTGCAAAAAGGAGCGGTTTGAGTAGTAGGAAGAGTCACTTTCGAAATTAGTTGTTATATGTGCATTCTTTGTAGGTTTTTCTTTGTAACTTCTTTGCAGCCGAAATCCAAAGGGATAAATTGACCGTAAAGCATCCGGTGTAGAATTGCTCCAAAAGACGTCTATTTGCTGTCCGTTATTTTTCTTTTTAAGTTGAGTTGAATTGAGCCATAAGAATTTGGTAAATGAAGTTAGGCTTCTTGAGGAGGAACATTTTAATGGAAATACGTGGTTCTTGTGGTAATTATTCTTGTTTTAAAGACAAGAATGTTGAAGGGAGTTGGGCTGGTAGGCCCAACTTGTGGTTCAGGAGTTCGGCTGGTAGGCCGAACTTTTGGACGAATCGCTGGGTCAGTGGTTGGGCTGGTAGGCCCAACTTGTAAATGGCCACCCATTTAGCAGCCAGCTTCCTCAGTTGTGTATTGCCGCTTCGAGGGAAGGGCAAAGGGAGGTAACAGCAACAGCTTCTTCTTGATCCCTGGATAGTTGTTTCTGAGCCATTTGCTGTGTTAGATAGCCGAGGACATAAGAAAACTGTCAAGCTATCTATACACAGTTCTTGGAGGTGGCTCTTCTGTGGGGACTTCTTTTTCTTATTGGGATTTCATCTTCTTGGTGCTGCTGCTGTTTCTGCTTCTTCCTTCTGAGTGAATTATCTCTACTGTAATAAAGTGGAAAGTTTTCCACTTTATTTATTATTCATAACAAAAATGTTGTACAAAGTTACTATTATTAAAGTTCTATAAAATCATAATGAAATAACATATAAAATTTTATCTATTTAAAGCAGGAAACAAAGTTTTACAATAATTTTAAATATTACATATTAAAATATATTAAAATTGAAATTTTTAACAGAGACAATTTTTTATTGAAATTTTAATACAATATAATATAAAATAAACACATTTTACATTTTATAATAGTTTCTCATAATGGTTTTACCTTAATTCAAATTTAGCGGTAAAATAGTTTTAGCGGGAAAATGAGATGCTAAAAGTGAATTAAGAATTTGTTATGGTAATAATTTAAAATTTACATTATATTTTAAATGTTTTATTTTTTACAATAATAGTTTATATTTTTATACATTAATTATAATTACTTTTATATCAAAAAGAAACTTTATTTTTAATTATCACAAGGTTTTACGTGTCTTTTCTTATTTAAAACAATATTCACATTTTTGCAAGTTAACGCTTTAAAATAATTTCGATTAAATAAAACGATATTTTATATTGTTGGGTAACTATTTAAAATGACACTATCTATCAGTTCCCCATCGAGACACGGAGTGAAAATCTTCACGGAAGCGTACTCGACGGAGGGGGTTTCTTCTGGAAAGTGTACTCTTGAGAATAGGAACCACTGGATGTAGAGTCGTCGTCGTAGTAGGAACATCAGGTGCATCAGAGGTAGGAACATCAGGTACATCGATAGCTTCTACTGTTATCGGAAAATACGGGACAAAAGTATCTGCTACGATGTTTTCTTCCTTTTGTTGATGTGATGTATTGGAGGACGATTACTCTTCGTTTGCAAAAAGGAGCGGTTTGAGTAGTAGGAAGAGTCACTTTAAAATAATTTCCATTAAAGAAAACGTTATTTTATATTTTTGGGTAACTATTTAAAATGACACTATATATATATATATATATATATATATATATATATATATATATATATATATATATATATATATATATATATATATATATATATATATATATATATATATATATATATATATATATACATAATTTTTTTCTCTCTCGAACATGTAGTTATAAACACATCATCTCATCCCAAAAATCTTTAGTATTGAACGAGTTTTCTTTCTCAAGCTAGGCTGATCTATTTTTCTTTTGCTTTATGTACCAAAGTTTATCAGTTTTTATTTTTCTCCCCTTCCCGATTTTTTGCACTATCTGCTTTTCTTTTTTATCTTTAACAAAAAGCAGATGTGAAAAGGATAAGAAAGGAAAAAAACTGGAGAGCGATCTAAAGAAGTCAACTGATGATGTACTTTTTTCATTCACGGAAAATAATGTTGAGAATGACATCGGAAAATGGGCAAGAAAAGTTTCTCAAATGACCACAGATCAAAAAGTTGAATTTTTATAACGATGTTGGAAACCTCAACGAAATTATAACGTCTCGCGCAGATGCAGAACATCTTAAAAGGAAATTTCTAATTGAGTGGCTTGTAACTTTTTCTTCGTGGTTTGCCTATTCAAAGCAAATATAGGGTTCGTTTTGACTGTATTGTTTTCTATTTCTTCCTACAACTGTGCAAGGAGTGCAAGGCTCTTTCTCCTTTCTACCTTTTATTCGTTACAAACATATGCATGAATATAGGAAAGACCACATGGAATGTAGATGATATTTGGCGTCTGCCAAAGCAGCAAAATCAATCATGGAAAGCGTGCCTGTTGATATTGAGCTGCAACCAGCATATAAAAAATGCATAAAATAAAAGAAATATTATAGAAATTTTAACGTCCATAATTTTTTGCGGAACTCATGACTTACCTTTAAGAGGTAAAGGCCTGCATGTTTGAATTTTGGAAGAACTAAATAAAGTGCGCATAGAAAGGGGTGATGCGGAATTGAAAGAACATACTCAAATACAGAAGAATGCTGTCTGGACATCTCAGAGGATTCAAAATAAACTTATCAGTTTGTGTGGAATTGTCTTAAAAAACATGATAGTCGCGAATGCCAAAAGATTTGGTGTCTATTCCATATTGGCCGATGAATTTGCGGATTTGTTAGGCAAAGAACAATTATCTAGAGGATTAAGGTTTTTCGATCTTTGAGGTTCTTGAAGGGATGGACGATAAAACCATTGCCAAAACGATTTATTTGTTTTTAGAAAATGAAGGTTTGGTTCTGAGTCTATGAGTTGGTCAGGGGTATGAAGGCTACTCAACAATGGAAGGTAAAGAACATGGAGCTCAAGGGAAACTACAGGAAAAATATAAAAAATATTATATTTTCATTGTGTAAGCCATTGGCTTAATTTGGTCATTTATGACCTAAACATTGCTCCGGAAATTCGAAAAACTTTTGACACAATAAAAGACATAATAAACTTTTTCAGAGACTACAAACTAAAAATAAAATACCTTTCCAACTTGCCTAAGCTTTGCGAAATCCGTTGAACTCACAAATATCATAGTTTTGTTATTTTCCATACAAATATAATAAAATTTTTCAAGGGTTTAAAAAATTATCAAAGGAAGGCTTTTCAATTATATTGTTCGGCAACAAGATTATTTTCAATATTACCTACTCCGTAATAGACAAATTTTCTGTTTTAGTTGAACCCGTGGCTAACATTATTCAAACGAAAAATATTGACTTTTTACAGAGCTCTGCTCAGTGATCATGTCCAAAGAATTTTGAAAGTTGTTAAAGACTACTGCAAGCTGCTGATCAAATAATTGATGATCTGTTCTTATCCGCCAGTGTAATTCCTGCTGATTTATTAGTTTAACTTGCACCACCTAGAAAGGTACAATCTCAACAACATAGAGCAAATCATCCTGCTAAATATTGGAATCGTTCTGTATCTTGACTCATTTTCTTCGTCTTTAGAGACTAGAGTTTCAGAAAACAACGTACCAGCATTTCATCTTTTTATTTGCATCCATTTCTTATGATAGGTGCTCTAGTAGGCAGCTTGCTTGATAAAGAAAAATGCTTTTCAGAGTTTTATGATCTCGATATCAACAAAATTCATTCTGAAACTGACATATGGTATACTTTGTTGTGAGATAAAAAAAAATGAACAGGTAAATTTGGAAAACTTGGAACTTGATGAAATCATTAAAGAAGTCGACCTCAAATCAAAACCTTCCTATTAATTGCACTTGTTCTATCTTGCTCAACAGGAATCATTGAAATGTCCTTTAGCACTCTGCGAAGAGTAAAGACTTGACTAAAAACCCCAATGATCGAAGACAGGCTTAATGGACTATGTTTGATGAGTATTCATAGAAAATTAGTAAGTGAAAAAAATGAACGAATTAGAAACAAATATAATTGCGAAATTCGTTGAAAATCCCAAGCGTCTAATGCTAGTTTAGATTTAATATTAGTTACCACTCACCAACCCCAATAAATATTACTTTACGTTTCTTAAGTAGGTAAGTTTTTACTCATCTTGTTACACATAAAAATCGTTAATTACAACTTTTGTATATCTGTTATTTTGTTTATTTTAAAACCGAAATAATTTTTTTTTCCATTCTATGTTATTTTTCATTAGACTTTGAAAAGGGAAAATATCTAGAGTTTAACCAACCTACACCGTCTAATGATCAGTGTGAGAAAGGACAAAAATCACTCAACCTTTGCCAGCCCCTAAGTCAAATCCTGGGTTCACACACTGATCAGTGTGAGAAAGGACAAAAATCACTCAACCTTTGCCAGCCCCTAAGTCAAATCCTGGGTTCACACACTGATATACACACACACACACACACACACACACATATATATATATATATATATATATATATATATATATATATATATATATATATATATATATATATATATATATATATATATATATATATATCTCAACTTTTGCCCTCCCTAAATGAAATTTTTCGTACGCCCATGTAATATATTCTTCAGTCCACTGTGGAGGCACTCAGAATTAAGATTGTTATATTTCCAGTGAATAAATCCTCTCTCTAAAGAATCCTTGCAGATAAATAGGAAGAACTTGCAAAAGCTATTAAAACTGATTTCAACAACGATGCATTCCAGAAGTTGTCCCTCTTCACTGCGATTCGAATATTTATGTGCTGTGAACGTAAGAAATTCCTAAGAAAAACGCCTTCCTATTGTAATCACGTTTAAAAATAAGGAACATGTTGCTGTACCAAAACTGATTAATTCTTTTGACAAAGAGCAGGCACATCGTATATATGGAGTGTTATCAGTAATTATAATCTGGAAAATAAAGTACGTATTCTCTGCTGTGATACAGCAGCGCTAAATACAGATTTTTTTCAATGTTTCCATGGTATTCTTGAAACAAAAGTTACAAAGAGAATTGCTATTTTTCGTTTATCGACATCATGACTATGAATTAGTGTTCAAACATGTATTTAAAACCAAAGTTCAGAAGTAGTCCTGACGTACCTCATTTTAATATTTTTAAAAGATTGTTGGAAAAGAATTAATGTCTATAATACTTAAACTTGCAAAGACATTATCAAAGATAATTTTAATAAGAATAAAACTGAAGAATAATTAAAATTTTATCATAACGAACTACTAAAGTTAATTTAGAGAGATGACTGCCATGAATTCATAGAGCTGTCTCCAATATTTCTAGGGAGAAATATTAAACACAAACTGAAAATAAGATTCCCTGGTGTAATGCACCAAGATCGGTAGAAAGTAAGAGCAATTTATTCATTGAAAATGATTTTACTGTATTCTGAACTTAAATAATTAAAAAATGACAGATACATTCATAGATGTGCGTTTGTTTATTGTAGCAACTTATGCCAATCACTGAATTAAATGTAGATTAGCAGTGAAAAAGCCTTACAAAAATTTATGCGTTTTAGAGACATTGAAAACTTAACTAAAGTGGACAAGACAATTTCAAAGCTGCTTTAAATAATTTTGCCAACACTTCAAGAGAGTCATTCTTTGTGGGAGAGCAATGCCTCATTTTTGGAAGCAAAAAACACAGTTCAAATGCCACAGGCTGTTAGTGATACAGTTGAAAGAAATTTTAAGCTCACGCAAAACTTTCATCAGTTTAATAACTGTGGAGGAAAAACAAAAGCAATTTTTATTACGTTGTGTACAGGAACTTTTAACGTTATACCGTCAATGTAAAAAAGAAATTTTCAGAATAGTTTTTATATGCTTAGATATCAATCTTATAATAAATATTAATGAAATAATAATAATATTTTTATTTCATTACTCAATGAATTCATAAAACATGGAATTAATTCATATTGAGATTAAATATTTATTTTGTAGTCTAGTTGGAACTGGTTAACGATTTCCAATAGAAATTAAATTTCATAAATAAGTAAGTATACTAAATTGGAAAGATTTTGGAGGGTATGAGTGAGGAAAGGCAGGAGGCCTCCCAATTTCCACCGGATTTGGGAAAATAACAGATCCTGGTCGTTACAGGCTGGCTTGTCCAGAAACACGACGTTTGAAAATGTGCAAGTCAAAGGAAGTTGAAAAACAAATAAAGGGAGTGTGTTCCAGAATTTACCAGTAAAGTACAGTCGTGAACAGAAATTCGTCCCTCATTATTGATACACATATTCATGTTTTAAAAAAAATGGCGGTGAAGGGTTTGTCATTTAAAAATTTAGCCAATCAGTATTTAGTTTAGCTCCGCCCACATTTTTTATTTTCTTTTAATGTGGAATTTATGGTTTATATAAAAACACAGTTAAAGTTGAAATTCTAGTACAACGAAAATTTACTTTAACACTTCATATTATAATATTCATTCTAACATTTCTTTAACATTGGAATTAAATTTACCACAACAAAATTATTTACGAAATGATCAGGTAACTTAGAATTAGAATTAATTTAAATCAGAATTTAAAATGCTGTTTTGTTTTATTTAATGGTTTTAGATTGGGAATATATTATTATAATATATATATATATATTATATAATTAATATATATATATATAATATATATATATATATATATATATATATATAGGCCAGACTTCAGTTTGAGCTAGCTGCATAACTAAAAAAGAACTTAACGTACGAAAAAAAGAATTACATTTTTAGAATCCTTGTCGAATTTCAGGTAGGAAACATTGGGAAATTAAAAAAAAAATTCTTATAATAGGTCAGACTTCGGTTTAAACCAGCCGCATATTTAAAAAAAAAGTACTGAACGTACGTAAAAAAGAATTACATTTTTAGAATCCTTGTTGAATTTCAGTTAGGAAAAGTGTAAAATATTTGCAAAAAATTTTAAAAAATTTTTGTTTTTGTTTTAACACTAATGACGTAACAAACGACAACTGATGACGTAAAAAACTTTAATTGGGTATTACACCCATATTGTCAAGGGGGGCCCCCCGACCCGTGAGTGATGATGATACTGTAGACAACTTTTCCTGTAGACGAATTGGGTATTTCCCATTTTTTCTAATTTCGAAAAATTGAGAAAAAAAAGGACCTTGCCAAACGTATGATTCTCGCGACAGCTAATAAAAAGTAAACTTTACTTATAAAAACTTTATTATAAGATTTATTTTTTATTTCCCAATGTTTCCTATCTGAAATTCGACAATGATTCTGAAAATGTAATTCTTTTTTACGTACGTTCAGTACTTTTGTAAATATGTGGCTGGTTTAATCCGAAGTCTGACCCTTAAAATAATAATAATTATAAAAGTAAAGTTTACTTATTTTTAAGTCTAGCGAGAGTCGTGCGTCTGGCAATGTTCGTTTTTTTTTTTTTTTTCGAAATTGGAAAAAAATGGAAATACCCCAAATCGTCTACAGGAAAATTGTTCTACAGTATCATCATCACTCACGGGTCGGGGTACGGGGGCAGAGCCCCCCGTAGACAAATGCTCAGTATAACACCAAATTTAAGTTTGTTACGTCATCAGTTGTTGTTTGTTACGTCATGAGTTGCGTACAAAACCATTTTTTTTTATTATTTTTTTTAAACATTTTACACTTTTCCTACCTGAAATTCGATAAGGATTCTAAAAATGTAATTCTTTTTTAAGTACGTTAAGTACTTTTTTAGTTATGTAGCTAGCTCAAACTGAAGTCTGACTATATATATATATATTATATATATATATATATATATATATATATATATATATATATATATATATATATATATATATATATATATTATATATATATATATATATTATATATTTATATACAGAGTGCTACGCAGATGTTTCATAAACCGATTGTCTTCCTGCTTCTGCATGATTTACAGAGAATGTCACGATACGCTGGAAAATTCTGTGCATTCACGGCTAATGTTGCCATGTATATTCTCTCTTTGCGACTAATCTTCATGGAGAACATTTCCCTCATGTTTCGCCTTATACGAGAGAGTGTCCGCCGAGCTTCTATAGTGGTTTCAACCAGCCAACACAAAATATTTCAGCCCGTTTATATTTACGACTTTCATCTAAATTATTTTAATTATGGCCAGGAAACGAAGCCTCAGAGTTCGTGAGGATGCAACCAAAAATTATTCTATAGTCCTCCAACTACATCCACAGCTTCAAAGTTTTTGTATTGTTTCTGAGAGCAAACTTTACCTACGAGGGCATATGCCGTCCATCCAGGCAGACAATACACTGCCTTTCAGGCCACCACCAGTTCAGAGCGAGTGAACCACACGCTCCGAGAGCTGGTGATGCTCTCCGCTTCTAAGCTTATGAACTCTGGTTATGCGAGTCGTCCTGTCAATGATCTTCCTAGATGTCCCGATGGATAGCCTATTATTTTTTACACTGATTTCTGGAACCTTCGTGAACTTAAAACGCTGACAGCGAAAACTTTTCTGTTAAATTCTATTCACCTCCTCATTTCACTTCCAAAAGAGGTTGTGCCTATGTCAGAGATGATCAACTGATCCATCTGGTAAACTTACTTTGCCCTTTTAATGACATAGAATTTGAGCAACTGATGCAGCCCCCCACGCGTATCCTTATATTCTTTGAGATAAACCCTACTTTCTTGATCTTTTTCTAACTTCTAATGCATCTGCTTATACTTTTAAATTCCTATATTGTTTCAGAAAGGAAAAAGAAAAAAAGAATTAAAAATTATATTTTATAAGGATTTAGTATAAAAAAAAACTCGGTTCTTTTCAATTTCAGGGTATAATTTGAAATTTTAACCTAAATAAATTGGACAATTAATGAAGCTCAGTGATATATAATATAATATATATATATATATATATATATATATATATATATATTATATATATATATATATTTATATAATATATAAAAAATAAACAAATTTATATATTTAGAATTGTTCGTTTACAAATGTCAATGACTTCAGGTTAAAATTGAAAATGACTCTTTGAAAGTGACAAGGTCCAAACCAAACTTGGCAGAAGAACCAAAACATGATCTAGTTGTTCCCGTTTTTATAAGATCATGAATACTTATCTATTCGAACCTTTCTTTTCTTCAAGTCGATAGCTAATGGCAAATTTATTTTTTGAAGGAACTCCTAATTTTATTCCTCCTTTGGGTTCCTCTGATCATTTCATAATCTATTTCTGTCCCATACTTTCAGATGGACCGTCGGAGTGCCTTCAGTGGCACTTTCGTGCTGCACGTTGGAGATTTTTTCAGTCAAACCTCTTTGACTTTCCTTGGAGGGCATTGCTGCTTTGATTTATGTTCAAAGAACATATAACAGTGATGTTATTCTCAGAACGAAATCTCTTATCTCATTTTCAATCCTTCTACCTAAGACGACAAATTTTTTTTATTAACTTATTCTTACTAAGTTTAA
>SEYY01019119.1:167500-172719 GCA_009176605.1 Armadillidium nasatum | reverse complement strand
GCTCTCAAACCTTTCATCTCAAAGACATTCAAATTTTTCCTCGCCCGAACACTTATCATCCATATTTCACACCCATACAATATAAAAGGCAAACACATACATTTAAACATTCTTATCTTTATTTTTTCAAAATTGTTCCTTTCTTCCATACTTCTCTTAGGTCTCCCAACACTTTCATTCCCTCTACCACTCAATTCTTTATTTCTTTTCCGTCTCACCCTTACCTTCACCAACATTCCTAGATATTTTGAATTCCCTACCTCCTCAATTTCTTACCCTCACTTCTACACCCCCTATTCTCCCTCACATCTCCTCATCCCCACGTCCAATCCTCATAATATATATATATATATATATATATATATATATATATATATATATATATATATATATATATATATATATTATAATATATATAATATATATATATATATATATATATATATATATATATATAACTAACTAATAAACTAACTAACAAATAAACTAACTAATCTACAAGTCAACTAACTAACTAACATAGTTAACTTACTAACCTGTCAATTAACAAAGTAACTAACCAATCAATTAACTAAGCAATTAACTAAACCAACTAGCAAACCAACCAATCAACTAACCAATCAACCAATCAACCACCCAACTGAAAAAAATAAATAAATAAATAAAATTGAATAACGAAACAACCAACCAAAATCAACATATGGTTCAGAAGAAAGTAAAAAAAAAAAAAATAATAAAAAAATTAAAAAAAATAAAAAATAAAAAATTTAAATGGCCACAATTTATGTAGTCTTAAAATCAGAATAATTAGGAGAAATCTAGACCTAAAAGGTTCAAATTTAGAGAGAGAGAGAGAGAGAGAGAGAGAGAGAGAGAGAGAGAGAGAGAGAGAGAGAGAGAGAGAGAGAAGAGAAAGAGAGAGAGAAAGAGAAAGAAAGAGAGAAGAGAAAGAGAGAGAGAAAGAGAAAGAGAGAGAAAGATAAAGAGAAAGAGAGAAAGAGAAAGAGAGAAAGATAGAGAGAAAGAGAGAAAGAAAGAGAGAGAGAGAGATTCACATTTAAGCTGATTGTGAATATATATATAATATATATATATATAGATATATATATATATATATATATAAAGAAAAGCTTCAGCTTCACAAAGAAAAGCTTCAGCTTCACAAAGCTTCAAAAAAAAGCTTCAGCTTCACAAAGAAAAGCTTCAGCTTCACAAAGAAAAGCTTCAGCTTCACAAAGAAAAGCTTCAGCTTCACAAAGAAAAGCTTCAGCTTCACAAAGAAAAGCTTCAGCTTCACAAAGAAAAGCTTCAGCTTCAGCTTCACAAAGAAAAGCTTCAGCTTCACAAAGAAAAGCTTCAGCTTTCACAAAGAAAAGCTTCAGCTTCAGCTTCACAAAGAAAAGCTTCAGCTTCACAAAGAAAAGCTTCAGCTTCACAAAAAAAAGCTTCAGCTTCACAAAGAAAAGCTTCAGCTTCACAAAGAAAAGCTTCAGCTTCACAAAGAAAAGCTTCAGCTTCACAAAAAAAAAAAAAAAAAAAAAAAAAAAAAGCTTCACAAAGAAAAGCTTCAGCTTCACAAAGAAAAGCTTCAGCTTCACAAAGAAAAGCTTCAGCTTCACAAAGAAAAGCTTCAGCTTCACAAAGAAAAGCTTCAGCTTCACAAAGAAAAGCTTCAGCTTCACAAAGAAAAGCTTCAGCTTCACAAAGAAAAGCTTCAGCTTCAAAAGAAAAAGCTTCAGCTTCACAAAGAAAAGCTTCAGCTTCACAAAGAAAAGCTTCACAAAGAAAAGCTTCAGCTTCACAAAGAAAAGCTTCAGCTTCACAAAGAAAAGCTTCAGCTTCACAAAGAAAGCTTCAGCTTCACAAAGAAAAGCTTCAGCTTCACAAAGAAAAGCTTCAGCTTCACAAAGAAAAGCTTCAGCTTCACAAAGAAAAGCTTCAGCTTCACAAAGAAAAGCTTCAGCTTCACAAAGAAAAGCTTCAGCTTCACAAAGAAAAGCTTCAAAGATTCACAAAAGAAAAGCTTCAGCTTCACAAAGAAAAGCTTCAGCTTCACAAAGAAAAGCTTCAGCTTCAGCTTCACAAAGAAAAGCTTCAGCTTCACAAAGAAAAGCTTCAGCTTCACAAAGAAAAGCTTAAGATTCACAAAGAAAAGCTTCAGCTTCAGCTTCACAAAGAAAAGCTTCAGCTTCACAAAGAAAAGCTTCAGCTTCACAAAAAAAGCTTCAGCTTCACAAAGAAAAGCTTCAGCTTCACAAAGAAAAGCTTCAGCTTCACAAAGAAAAGCTTCAGCTTCACAAAGAAAAGCTTCAGATTCACAAAGAAAAGCTTCAGCTTCACAAAGAAAAGCTTCAGCTTCACAAAAAAAGCTTCAGCTTCAGCTTCACAAAAAAAAGCTTCAGCTTCACAAAGAAAAGCTTCAGCTTCACAAAGAAAAGCTTCAGCTTCACAAAGAAAAGCTTCAGCTTCAAAAAAAAAAAAAAAAAAAAAAAAAAAAAAAAAAAAAAAAAAAAAAAAAAAAAAAAAAAAAAAAAAAAAAAAAAAAAAAAAAAAAAAAAGCTTCAAAAAAAAAAAAAAAAAAAAAAAAAAAAAAAAAAAAAAAAAAAAAGCTTCAGCTTCACAAAGAAAAGCTTCAGCTTCACAAAGAAAAGCTTCAGCTTCACAAAGAAAAGCTTCAGCTTCACAAAGAAAAGCTTCAGCTTCACAAAGAAAAGCTTCAGCTTCAAAAAAAAAAGCTTCAGCTTCACAAAGAAAAGCTTCAGCTTCACAAAGAAAAGAAAAGCTTCAAAAAAAAGCTTCAAAAAAAAGCTTCAGCTTCACAAAGAAAAGCTTCAGCTTCACAAAGAAAAGCTTCAGCTTCACAAAGAAAAGCTTCAGCTTCACAAAGAAAAGCTTCAGCTTCACAAAGAAAAGCTTCAGCTTCACAAAGAAAAAAGCTTCAGCTTCACAAAGAAAAGCTTCAGCTTCACAAAGAAAAGCTTCAGCTTCACAAAAGAAAAGCTTCAGCTTCACAAGAAAAAGCTTCAAAGAAAAGCTTCACAAAAAAAGCTTCAGCTTCACAAAGAAAAGCTTCAGCTTCACAAAGCTTCAGAAAAAAGCTTCAGCTTCACAAAGAAAAGCTTCAGCTTCACAAAGAAAAGCTTCAGCTTCACAAAGAAAAGCTTCAGCTTCACAAAGAAAAGCTTCAGCTTCACAAAGAAAAAGCTTCAGCTTCACAAAGAAAAGCTTCAGCTTCAGCTTCACAAAGAAAAGCTTCAGCTTCACAAAGAAAAGCTTCAGCTTCAGCTTCACAAAGAAAAGCTTCAGCTTCACAAAGAAAAGCTTCAGCTTCACAAAGAAAAGCTTCAGCTTCACAAAGAAAAGCTTCAGCTTCACAAAGAAAAGCTTCAGATTCATCAAGAAAAGCTTCAGCTTCACAAAGAAAAGCTTCAGCTTCAGAAAAAGCTTCACAAAAAAAGCTTCAGCTTCACAAAGAAAAGCTTCAGCTTCACAATGAAAAGCTTCAGCTTCAAAGAAAAGCTTCAGCTTCACAAAGAAAAGCTTCAGCTTCACAAAGAAAAGCTTCAGCTTCAGCTTCACAAAGAAAAGCTTCAGCTTCAGCTTCACAAAGAAAAGCTTCAGCTTCACAAAGAAAAGCTTCAGCTTCACAAAGAAAAGCTTCAAGCTTCACAAAGAAAAGCTTCAGCTTCACAAAGAAAAGCTTCACAGCTTCACAAAGAAAAGCTTCAGCTTCACAAAGAAAAGCTTCAGCTTCACAAAGAAAAGCTTCAGCTTCACAAAGAAAAGCTTCAGCTTTCAAAAAAAGCTTCAGCTTCACAAAGAAAAGCTTCAGCTTCACAAAAAAGCTTCAGCTTCACAAAGAAAAGCTTCAGCTTCAGCTTCACAAAGAAAAGCTTCAGCTTCACGAAGAAAAGCTTCAGCTTCACAAAGAAAAGCTTCAGCTTCAGCTTCACAAAGAAAAGCTTCAGCTTCACAAAGAAAAGCTTCAGCTTCACAAAGAAAAGCTTCAGCTTCACAAAGAAAAGCTTTTATTTCTAACAACAGTAATAAAATAACAGTAATAAAAAAAACTAATTATTACAGCTAAAAGTTATAATAATAATAATAATAATAATAATAATAATAATAATAATAATATATAATAATATATAATAATAATATATAATAATAATAATAATAATATATATATATATATATATATATATATATATATATATATATATATATATATATATATATATATATATATATATATATATATATATATATATATATATATATATATATATATATATATATATATATATATATATATATATATATATATATATATATATATATATATATATATATATATATATAATATTAAAAATTAAAATTTAATTTATTTATTTTTTTTAAATAGATTATTTAATTAAAGTTTAAAGTAATTGTTTTAATTGTGAAAAAAAATCGAAGATATTTTGGAATAAAATGCAATAAAAAGTACTTAAAAAATTTTATTTTTAGCTTCACAGGGAAAAAAATTAAAAAAATAAATAAATAAAAATAAATATATAAATAAAGTAAAATAAGGAAAATTAAAGTTAAAATAATGTTTAACAGCTAGTTTTTAATAATAATAATAATAATAATAATAATAATAATAATAATAATAATAATAATAATAATAATAATAATAATAATAATAATAAGAACTAAAAAAGTCTTTTAGTCTTTTTTAAATTTAATTAACAACTTATTCTTATTAAAAGGGTCAAATTAGAAATAAAAAAAAGACAAATGTGGCAACCCAACGATCTGGGGCTTTATTTGTCACGTGATCCAATTATTTAATATTAAATCTGTTTGAAAAGACACCTTTTTCTTTCCAAGAGTTACACCACACCAATGTATTGAAGATTTAAAATTTTTATTAATTAATATAAGTCTTCCTCTTCTTCTTCTTAATTCTATTATTATTATTATTATTATTATTATTATTATTATTATTATTATTATTATTATTATTATTATTATTATTACAGAAGTTATAATAATAATAAAAGTTTTTAAAACTATTTGCCGTTAAGAAAGTCACGTACTGCGCATAAAAAATAAAAAAATAAAATATATAATTAATAATAATTTATAACAAAAGTATATTAAGGTCAGTCACACTATATTAATTGATTATTAATAAAATAATATTTTTAATTAATAAATTAATACTGAATAAT
>SEYY01019119.1:137500-140000 GCA_009176605.1 Armadillidium nasatum | reverse complement strand
TAGTTGAGTTCTTTCTGTTAACCGGTTAGGTTCACTTAACCAATGGATATAATAACTTTTTACTGCGCTATTGCGGAATTTACAATTTTGTTGTCTTTAGTTAGGGATGGAGTGAAGTATCGGTATCGGCAGTATCGGCAATTACAATATCGATATCGGTAAAATTTTTGGACAAGAGTAAAGTATCGGTATCGGTAGTAGTATCGGCATATTTTTAGGTATCGGTCTCGGGTATCGGTATTGGTATCGGTAAAAATTTTGGTATCGCTCCATCCCTATCTTTAATTTCCTGTTACTAGTGGTTCAAATCTTGGGGGGAAACAATTCTTCCTCGGAACCAGTTTTTTTTTCCATTAATGATCTATCCTCCAGGAGTTATTGTCGAGGTTATTGTTCGGATAATCCATTATATATACGTACGGTATGTTAGATAAATCACGACCCACACAACAGAAAAATCCCATATATAGGACAGATACCGTAGAATTAAAATGGAGAAAATGGACGTATATATATATATATATATATATATATATATATATATATATATATATATATATATATATATATATATATATATATATATATATATATATATATATATATATATATATATATATATATATATATATTTTTTTTTTTTTTTTTTAAGCTATGTATGACTGTGTATGTGTGTGTAGTAGTAGTAGTAGTAGTAGTAGTAATTGGAAAACCTTTTATATAAATAGGGGTTTATGAATGTATTTGGCCTATATATGATCCTTATTAATAAAAAGTGAAATTATTTTGGGAAATCATAAAATTGGGGGATGGGTGTGAAAGGGGGAGGAGGTGGGGGAATGGGTTAAGGAAAATACAGTTAATCAAACAGAAGACTTTCAGGTATGTGTCATTTTTGACAGAGGCGCATTTTAGTTTTTTTTTCTTACCTTTTTGTTTACAGTTTTTAAATTTTTTTTTTATTCAAGATAGAATTTTTACAGTTTTATGTATGATTGTGTATGTGTATGACTGTATGTACATGTACGACGTATGTAAATTTTTAATGTATAGTTTTACGAATTTTTACAGCTGTAAATATGAATGTTTTTTTATGTATGATAGTGTATGTATGTATGTATTTATGATTGTTTATGTATGTGTATGACTGTATGTACAGTCGTCAACAGAAGTTCGTTCCTATTAGGCTGGAAATAAATATTTATATAAAATGGAGATCATTTCATAAAAGCTCTATTTTGAATAAAAAGAAAATAAAAACATTGAGCGGAGCTTAATTGAACTGTGATTGGCTGAATTTGAAATGATCTCCATTTTATATAAATATTTATTTCCAGCTTAATAGGAACGAACTTCTGTTGACGACTGTACATGTACAACGTATGTAAATTCTTAATGTTTAGTTTTACGAATTTTCACATCTGCAAATATGGATGTTTTTTTTATGTATGTATATGTATGATCGTATTTGAATGACTGTATGTGCATGTAAGATGTATGTAAATTGTTAATGTATAGTTTTACAGCTCTAAATGTGAAAGGGTTTTTATGTATGGCTGTGTGCGTAATTTATGTATATGACCAATATATTCATGACTGTGTGTAATGTGTATTTTTGTTTTTCTATTTATGTATAACTATGTATGTATGTATGTAAGTTATTTTTAATGTATAGTATTATGTCACACACACACACACACTCTCTCTCTCTCTCTCTCTCTCTCTCTCTCTCTCTCTCTCTCTCTCTCTCTCTATATATATATATATATATATATATATATATATATATATATATATATATATATATATATATATATATTATATATATATATATATATATATATATATATATATATATATATATATAAAAGGATTTGATAAACTTTTTTATTTATAATTAATTAATTTATTAATTTAATTTAAAAATGTTTGATTTGTAATAATAATAATAATGAAAATAATAATAATAATAATTATAATAAAAATTATAATAATAACAATAATTTATACTACATTTATTATTAAAATTTAAATTTTTAATGTCAATTAATTATTAATTTTTTATTTTAATTTTTAATTTAAAAAAAAAATTATAAAAAAAAAAAAGATTTTTTTTCTTCGTTTTTAAAAATTTGAAATGGGAAATAACTGATCATGTGACCCGATCAGGTGACCATCAAGAGCGTGTGTGTGTGTGTGTGTGGTAGACAGATGTGCAGAAAAACACAGACGTACACACCTAAAGAGAGAGAGAGAGAGAGAGACACACACACACACACACACACACACACACACAGTTAGATAGTCAAGCAGACTGACTGACGTTCAGATAAAAACACAAGAATATACAGAGAAGCAGATAGATGGACACAAACATACAAATAAGAAGACAGATAGATGGACAAACAGACAAATAAGAAGACAGATGGATAGACAGATAGATGGACAAACAGACAAGTAAGGAGTCAGACATACATGAACAGACTGATAAATAAACAGT
>SEYY01019119.1:122500-125000 GCA_009176605.1 Armadillidium nasatum | reverse complement strand
ATAAAGTACGTTTCCTTATTTTTTTATTTTGTTTTCAAATTCACACTTACGGGCATTGCCCTATTCGAGGAGAGGAACTTTTCTAGGTATTATATACCTAGGATCCCCAAGTGGGATCGAACCGGCGCCCTCAAACACGTGTGTCAATCACTCTACCGTTTGAGCCACGGTACAAGATAATCTATATTTCGTTCGTTAGTAACCCAGGTATTGTTATTATTTTTTTTATAAGTTAATACCGTACGGGCATTGCCCCATTCCAAGAGGGGAAGTTTCTATATACCTTTATGCCACGGCACAATGTTTAGCAGAAATATTCGTTATGAAGCTAGGTCGAAGCACATAGTGCTGCATGAAAGGGCTAACCTGGATATATATATATATATATATATATATATATATATATATATATATATATATATATATATATATATATATATTATATATATATATATATAATATATATATATATTATATATATACGTGTGTTGTGTGTGTGTGTGAGAAGACAGTGAAAGAATTACTGTGTGAACACTAGTGTTACATCCGCACCGAATTCTACAATACTTAACCGGATATTTTTAATTTAGTTTATATTGGTAAAACCTGATATTATATATATATATATATATATATATATATATATATATATATATATATATATATATATATATATATATATATATATATATATATATATATATATATATATATAATCAAAATTAATATCAGTACCCTGGAAGGGGGGTTATTAATTAGCTCTGTCAGTAGGTTCATTCGAGGATGAACCAATGGTTTCACGGGCCGACGGCAAGCATCCAAAGGCTGGCCAGGCCTATCGCGGATGCCGATTTTGATCCCACCAGCAGCAAACACGCCGCTGGTGTACTGATTAGGCATAAGTGGGCGGAGCTAAGTTCAAGAGAGAACTGCTCAAATTTCTCAACTCGAACCCGGCTTCGATCCCGGGTCTCTCGCGTGTTGAGCAAGTGCCCAATCAACTGGGCTACGGAGTCAATATATATATATATATATATATATATATATATATATATATATATATATATATATATATATATAAATATATATATATATATAATATATATATATATATATATATATATATATATGTGTGTGTGTGTGTGTGTGTGTGTGTGTGTGTGTGTTTGTTTGTGTTGTTTGTGCTTAGATACAAGAAGAAAAATCGTAAATAAAAGTTTTGTTTCATTAAAAGGATGATGTCATAATCATTGAAGTTGCGAAACTCAAAGAGAGAATTATTAGGAGTGCCATGAGGGTGGTGCCATGTCAATCTGGCATTGGCACTTGCACTACAGGCAAATCTGACACTCTTTGGCTCTCTTTCTTTGTTTGTTTATATATATATATATATATATATATATATATATATATATATATATATATATATATATATATATATATATATATATATATATATATATATATATATATATATATATATTCATTCGAGGATAAACCAAGGGTTTCACGGGCCGAAGGCAAACATCAACTGGGTGGCCAGGCCTATCGCGGATGCCTATTTTGATCCCACCAGCAGCAAATACGCCGCTGGTGTACTTATTACGCGTAAGTGGGCGGAGCTAAGCGCAAGAGAAAACTGTTCAAATTTCTCAACTCCAACCCGGCCTCGAACCCGAGTGCTCAATCAACTGAGCTACGGAGCCATATATATATATATATATATATATATATATATATATATATATATATATATATATATATATATATATATATATATATATATATATATATATATATATATATATATATATATATATATATATATATATATATATATATATATATATATATAACTGAAAATAATAATAATAATAATTGACTTTTGGAAGCTATTTAAAATTTGAACATTTATTTTAAGGGATAACAAAATAGCTTCGGAATGTCACCATAATAATAATAATAATAAAGGAACGTCTTCGTCTACTACTACTACTACTACTACTATTATTATTATTATTATTACTTTTACTACTACTATAACTTACAATTACTTTTACTACTACTATTACTTAATATTACTTACTATTATTTATAATATTACTTATTACTATTAATTATTATTACTATTATTCGCTATTAGGATTACTATTGCTTACTATTACTATTACTATTGATATTACTGCTACTTCTTTTTTGATGTTACTGTCGTCGTTAATATTAGCTGTCATTGATACTATTGAATATATATATATATATATATATATATATATATATATATATAATATATATATATATATATATTATATATATATATATATATATATATATATATATATATATATATATATATATTTGTTACTAATAATACTATCACAATCATTGTATAAATATTACTATTATTATTACTATTTTTCATTTCTAATGGTACTATCAACAATACTCCAGCATTCCTGTTTTGCCGTTACGAACAATACTATCTCTTATTTACTTATTATTA
>SEYY01019119.1:92500-115000 GCA_009176605.1 Armadillidium nasatum | reverse complement strand
TAATATTTTATCATAACTGTACAGTACCAATTGCTTATAAAATTTATTGTGCAATACGATATCTTAACAGTTTACTATGCTAATAATAATCAATAATAATAATAATAATTAGAATAATAATAAGAATAATAATAATAATAAAAATAAAAATAATAGCTATATTAATAATAATAAAAATAGTAATAATATTAATATGAAAATAATAATAATAATAATAATAATAATAAATGTAATATTGATAATGATAAATATGATAATAATAACAATAATAAATAATAATAATAATAATAATAATAATAATAATAATAATAATAATAATAATAACAATATCGTTTGAGTTCATTTGATTTACTGTAAATTTTATTAGAATGTTTTTATCACATTGGTACGAAATATATATATATATATATATATATATATATATATATATATATATATATATATATATATATATATATATATATATATATATATATATATATATATATATATATATATATATATATATATATATATATATATATATATATATATATATATATATATATATATATATATAATAATATATATAATAATAATAATAATAATAATAATAATAATAAATAATAATAATAATAATAATAATATTTCTTGTTGTTATCGTTTAATGAACTTAATATGTTTGAAGTAATGAACAAACGTTCAAGTAGTATTTAATTTAAATTTTTTTTAAAAATAGTTTGAGCAATGGACTGAGTCCAGAACCTCCCCTTCATTCTTGCATTTAACATGTTTTTTACATGATTCTTGACTTTAAACGTGAAGCTGTCGTTACGGGCATTGACTCTACGTTCCACTTCAGTACCCCACTACGATTGGTATTCTTATTCCCCTCTTCATCATTATTACTCCCACCTTTTGCATCATTTATTAAAGGAATTTACCAACTGTATGGTAAAAATACCCTTGATACCCTTTAAAAGGGGGATATTAAATCTACTCCAGTCTTTCTTCTCAACCTCCATTTCCTCCTTTTAAAAAGGGGTTATAATCCCTTTCCCTGTCTTTCTTCTCAACTTCCACCTCTTCCTTTTAAAAGAGGGGGGGGACTATAAGTTCTACTCCAGTGTTTCTTTTCAAACTCCACATCTTCCTTTTAAAAGGAGGGCTATAAGTCCTACTTCAGTGTTTCTTTTCAACCTCCACCTCCTTCCCTCACCTACCATTTTATCTCAGTACTTCTCCACCACCCAACTTCTCCCACTCCCTTTTTACTTCTGTACCTTCTGCAGGAGAATATTTTATTTAATGACTTCTTCTTCTTCTTCTTGTCTCGTGACGAAGAGCATATCATTATTTTTGGCCACTTTGCTTCTCCACCAGGAATTTTTTAGACTTTTACATTTTAATTGCTTTAATTGACCAATTTTTCGACGCTCTCTGTTAATAGAAGCTTTACCTTTATTATTATTATTATTATTATTATTATTATTATTATTATTATTATTATTATTATTATTATTATACTAGTAGTAATAGTCATTGTATTAATACTTGTGCATTTATTATATGGGAGGGATTACCATGATCAATAAGGTCCTTCTCCCCCAGCCCCCTTTATATATATATATATATATATATATATATATATATATATATATATATATATATATATATATATATATATATATATATATATATATATATATATATATATATATATATATATATATATATATAATTAATAAAAAAAAAAAAAAAAAAAAAAATTTAAAATATTTCCAATTTATATTAATAATTTTTAATTAATTAATTATTAAAATATATTTAATAATAAATTTAATTTTAATATTATTATGGAATAAATGTCCGGAGGATGTGCCGGTATATATATATATATATATATATATATATATATATATATATATATATATATATATATATATATATATATATATATATATATATATATATATATATATATATATATATATATATATATATATATATATTCATAGTCCTGTTACTCGGCTTTTTAATTATATAGAAAAAGTTGATGTATAAAAATAAAAAAGAAAAAAAAAAAGAAAAAAAAATTATGTGACCATTCGAAATACCTGTAATTTTCGAAGATATTAAAAGAAACTTTTTTTTTTTTGCACACGCGAAAGTATATACGTGTCTGTGTGTGTGTGTGCTCAGTGAATGATATGTATGAATTAACACGTACACTATCTCATCATGAAAGTAGTTCATCATATTATTATTATTATTTTTATTATTATTATTCACTTTTTCAACAATATTGTCATGGTTGAAAAACTGATTATTATTATTATTATTATTATTTTATTATCATTATTATAATTATATTTATTAGTATTATCATTAATTATTATTATTATTATTTTCAATTTTTTAAAAATGGGATCGTTTATAAACTTTATGTTCATCTATCCATTGATGCTGTTAGGAAAGTTAATAATGTACATTAATATATTTCCGTGTTTACGTCAGCATTATTTTCTGTTCCTTATTTTGCATGCCCTACAGGTGGGTGTAATCCATGTCTTTTCCTTCTTCAGGTACGGTTCGGATTTGGTCGAAGTCGAAACTTTTACGGAATCAAATACAACAGACTCCATCGCCTCCAGATACATCGGAGGAGGGTCTCCATCCGAAAATGCTTTTTGGTTGGGTCTCAGGACCCTCAATGATTTAACAACGAATGCCCTTGAGTCTGCTGCCGGGGATCATCTATCCCTTTATTCAGGTAAAGTCTTCAGATCTGTTGGTTTATGAACTGTTTTAGTGCCCTGTCTCCTTATGGTTGTCTGTCTATATATATATATATATATATATATATATATATATATATATATATATATATATATATATATATATATATATATATATATATATATATATATATATATATATATATATATATATATATATATATATATATGGTTAGCGTGTTTGTCTTGTATGCAGTAGGTCCGGGGTTCCAAACCCAAGGAAGAACTATTGACTCGCAAAGCAAAGAGGTTAAGTCCTCATTTTGTAATAATTTTTTTTAATATAACTGCTGACAGGCTCCTAGAGCCTTACTGGGAGCGGATATATATATATATATATATATATATATATATATATATATATATATATATATATATATATATATATATATATATATATATATATATATATATATATATATATATATATATATATATATATATAAATGCAGGATTTTGGGCACAAGGTCAACCACGTGTCAAGGCAGGGAGATGTGTGAAGACTCATACTACTAACATTCAACAAGGATGGGAACTTGACACCTGTGAAACTCTTCTTCCATTTATGTGTAGGACAAATGCTTGTCCAAAAGGTTCAAAACTCTGTTCCAATGGCAATTGTATCAATGAGGTATGAATTTATATTCGTTCGTTGGCTTTTCGTTGGGCACACGTCTTTTGTTTCAAGTATCTCAATGGAGGAGGTATGCGACGGGAGAGTTATATATATAGTGATGATAATATTAGTCTTTGTGTCCTACTACTACTACTAACTATTTATAATTATCCTAATTTATATTTGTTCGTTGGGTACACGTCTTTTGTTTCAAATATCTCAATGGAGGAGGTATGCGACGGGAGAGTTATATATATATATATGATGATAATATTAGTCTTTGTGTCCTATTGCTACTAACTATTTATAATTATCCTTAGGCATTTTTCTGTGATGGTGATAATGACTGCGGGGACATGTCAGATGAAATGGACTGTCCACAACGGTGCAGATTTTACATGTCTTCTTCGACAGACTCTCTGGAGAGCCCGAATTATCCTCAGAAGTACAATAGTTCCACCAACTGTAAATGGACATTAGAAGCTCCTTTTGGTCATAATATAATCCTCCAATTCAATGATTTTGAGACAGAAAAAGGTTTTGATACCGTCCAAATATTGACGGGTGGAAGGACAGAGACTTCGGCCATGCCCTTAGTAACACTTTCTGGTAAATTGGATTCCAGTTTGAATGGACACATCTACGAATCGGCTTCCAATTTCATGATTGTTAAATTTCAGTCCGATGCATCGGTAGAAAGAAAGGGCTTTAGGTAAAAAAATATAATATATATATATATATATATATATATATATATATATATATATATATATATATATATATATATATATATATATATATATATATATTATATATATATATATGGTTAGCGTGTTGGTCTTGTATACAGTAGGTCCGGGGTTCCAAACTCAAGGAGGAAAAAAAATGTAAAAAAAAATCAAAATATATATATATATATATATATATATATATATATATATATATATATATATATATATATATATATATATATATATATATATATATATATATATATATATATATATATATATATATATATATATATACTGTAATTTTTTATATTTTAACATAAGAGTTTAAGTCAATTTCTTGGGAATGTCAATTATAACTTTCTCAACTAAATTGGTATTACTGTCATTGGTCAAAAGTATCTATGACGTCAGTAGTGACGTCATTATTTTTATTTACGTCATATCTTTTAAATGCTTTATAGGGCTTCTTGGAAGACAGAAGATTCGAGTTGTGGGGGAACATTATTGGCAGCGTCACAGCCGAAGGAGCTCATGTCACAGAACTTCCCAGGACCCATTCCTGGGGGTTTGGAGTGTCTCTACATCATCAAGACCCAACCAGGAAGAGTTATTACTCTAGATATATTGGATATAGATCTCGAAAAAGGTTAATTTTACATAGTTACTACTACTACTACTGCTAATCCTTTTCCATCTACTGAGAATTTATTAACTTTTTTTTCCCTTTTTTAAGGAGTTCTCATCTCGAAAAAGGTTAATTTTAAATATACTGTTGTTACTACTACTACTACTACTACTACTACTACTACTACTACTACTACTACTACTAATCCTTTTCCGTCTACTGAGAATTTATTAACTTTTTTACTTTTTTTTTAAAGTAGTTCACATCTCACGGGTATTTTCCTATGCGTGGAGGGAAATATTTTAGGTAGTTTCTACCAAGGACATTAATGATATCGAACCAGCTCCCTCAAACACGTGAGTCAGTCACTCTACCGTTTTACCACCAATAATTTTGGATGGATGAAGATTGAAATAAATGATCAATTCTTCATGATTTTATAAACTAAGCAAAAATTTTGATTTCACTAAATTCATAAATCTTCGTCTCTTGTTGAAAGTATTCTTCTCTTGTTGATATTAACTTTCATCTCTTATTGATACATTTTAATCTTCGTCTCTTGTTGATATATTAATCTTCGTCTTTTGTTGAAAGTAATCTTCGTCTCTTATTAATTAATATTAATATTCGTCTCTTTTTGATATTAATCTTCGTATCCTGTTAAAAGTAATCTTCGTCTCTTGTTGATATATTAATCTTCGTGTCTTTGTCTCTTATTAATATTAATATTCGTCTCTTTTTGATATTAATCTTCGTACCTTGTTGAAAGTAATCTTCGTCTCTTGTTGATATATTAATCTTCGTGTCTTGTTGATATTAATTTTCATCTCTTATTGAAACATTTTAATCTTCGTCTCTTGTTGATATTAATTTTCGTTCCTTGTTGAAAGTAATCTTCTTCTCTTGTTAATATATTAATTTTCGTTCTATATATATATATATATATATATATATATATATATATATATATATATATATATATATATATATATATATATATATATATATATATATATATATATATATATATATATATATATATATATATATATATATTATTTCTACTTATTTCCAATTTTTCGTTTTTATAAAACTTTTTTTCACAACTTTATCCTTTTTTTTTTTTCTTTCTTGTCATCCTCTTCATTATTTTTATTTTTTTTTGTACTTTTTGGTATTCTGTATTTCTTTTTTATCATTTTTTTTTTGTATTTCTTTTTTATCATTTTTTTTTGTATTTCTTTTTTATCATTTTTTTTTTTGTATTTCTTTTCAAATCTTTTTCTTTTTTCCTTTTGAATTTTTTGTATTTCTTTTTATCCTTTTCTTTCTTTTGTGTTTCCAATATTTCCTATCACTCTTACTCCTCTGTACTGAGGTCCCTCAACCTTATTCCACTTTCCCTGTGTACTCACACTTCCTTCACCTCATATTCCTCCTCTTCTGTACTGAAACTTCTAACCTTGTATTCCTCTTCCTCTGTTGTGAAACTTTCCTCAGCCTCCTCCAACTCCTTTGTAATGAAATTTCATACCACCTCCCCTCTATTGAAACTTTCCCATCTTATTCCTCCGCCTCATTTGCACTGAAACTTCTCCTACCTCTTCTTCACTTCAGCAAAAAATGACTAAATAGTTAATTATTTTTCACTTTCTTATGCTTCTAATATTCCAAAAAATATTTTAAAGATTTTAACAATACTTTTTTTTTTTAAATCAACAGATTCCGATTTCTTACTGATCAGAGATGGGGCTGACCCCACATCCAAAGAACTGGCTGTCCTTTCTGGCAAAAAAGAGGACAATCCACGTTACGTAATGTCCACAGGATCGAACCTTTATCTCTACCTCCGGACGAGCTTAGGACAGTCAAAGATGGGTTTCCATATTCGATATTATTCAGGATGTTCCATTACCATTGAAGGAGATTCTGGTACCATTTATAGTCCTGCTTACGGAGTTACAAACTACCCTAATAACCAAGAATGTGACTACCTCGTCAGGAAACCTGGAGGAGGAAGACTATCTATAAAAGTAAATTTTATTAATTATTATTATTATCATCATTATTATTTTTTATTATTATTGTTTATTATTATTTTTATTATTTTAATAGTTCTCAGACTTCAAAGTTGAATCTAAAGACCGCCTTCTGGTATACGACGGCGAGGACCCTTCACGTGCCCTTCGTCTCCATCCTGGAATTGGATTTACTTCTGCAGATCCTCCTACCATTACTCTCACTGCAGAGTCTGGTTCCATGCTCGTTAAATTCAAAACTGACCCACTTAGGGCTGACAAAGGGTGGAGAGCTACATTTTCTGCCGGTATATATATATATATATATATATATATATATATATATATATATATATATATATATATATATATATATATATATATATATATATATATAGTTGCCTACTGCTAAAATTCAAAAAGTTTAGTGATTTAATAACCATGGAGCACAAATTAATAAAATAAAATTATTTCAGATTGTCCAACTTTAACCATTGGAAGGGGCGTTCTTAGGTCCTCTATTGACACATCCTTTGGCAGTGTTGTCAACTTCACATGCCCAATTGGACAGGAGTTTGCCACTAATAAGTACTCCATTGTAACCGAATGCATGCTTGGAGGGGAATGGTCAATTAATTATATCCCAGATTGTCAAGGTAAAACAATATTGGGTTACGGTTTTTATTTTAGGTGGGGAAGGCCCTGGGTGGGTGGGTGTTGGGGTGACACTACACTTATCACTAGGTGTTAAATACTCTTAATTTCAAAGTGTTGATAGGAAACCAGATTCGAATTTTAGTATCATCTTTTTCTGATGTAAATTTATATCAGTATTTGTATTTTTAAGTATGTATTAAAATATGATTTTTTTTCAGTTGTTTATTGCGGACCCGTTCCACAAATTGATAATGGATTTAGTATCACTGCTACCAACGTGACTTATTTGGGAGGTGCGACTTACCAGTGTTACGCTGGTTTTGCCTTCTCCAGCGGAGCTGCTAAAGAAACTATATCGTGCACTTCTTCCGGACGATGGGAAAGGTTCCCAGAATGCCAAGGTATTATAAACAACTTCTTATATAATGAAATATATTTTGAAATCTGTTATGTTAGATTTTCTTGCTGTGCATTTACCAATGTTGTTCAGGACTTGTCCTAAAGTTCTCCTTCAGGACATATCCTAAAATTGTTGTCTTAGGTATGTCCTAAAGTTGTTGTTAAGGATTTGTCATAAATTTATTGTGAAGGACCTGTCCTAAAATTGTCATTTCAGAACTTCATTCTAAAATTGTTGTTAAGGATTTGTCCTAAAATTATTGTGAAGGATTTGTCCAAAAGTTGTTACCCAGGACTTTTCCTAAATTTCTCAAGTTTTTTTATATTTTTATCTAACACAGCTTCTCAGTGCCCCTCATTGCCTGAATCTCCACACTCCCAAATAGAAGTCCTCAACGGCGGCGGACGAAATTATGGAACAGTCGTTCGATTTACCTGTGAACCTGGTTATTACAGAACTGGTTTCCCAGTCATCCATTGCATGTCTAACGGTTCTTGGTCTGGTAATGTACCAACTTGTTCAAGGAGTTAAATGCTACGAATTTCCCACGGTAAGATTATTATTATTATTATTTTGTAAAGTCAGATAATAATAATAATAATAATAATAATAATAATAATAATAATAATAATAATATAATAATATAAAATTTAGTCGCAACAAAGATGAATATCAAAGTTTTAAAGTTAAATTTTAGCTACTTCCAATTCTTCTATTTCTTCTACCGTTATTAATACAACTATACTACTACTACTACCACTAATAATAATAATAATTTCTAATATTATAGATTGAAAATGGATTTATTTCCAACATGACATTGGAACATTATTTCGGCGATGAAGCTCGGGTACAGTGTCATCGAGGGTACAAGCTCGTTGGCTCTCCCATAATTAAATGTGGCCCAGATCGAATCTTCGTCAATCTTCCTCAGTGCCAAGGTAATATCAATATTTACTCTAGGGTGAATTATTATTATTATTATTATTATTATTATTATTATTATTATTATTATTATTATTTTTATTATTATTTATAGATATTGATGAATGTGGAACATCTCAATGCGACGCTGCTTCTACAGTGTGTTCGAATACTCCTGGAGCCTTCTTCTGCAAGTGCAAAAAAGGCTATGAACCTAATTTGGATTGCAGACCCATGGGAGACCTCGGAGTGTCTGACGGAGGAATACCTGACGACGCTATAGTTGTGTCATCGACTGCAAAAGGATATGACAAAGCTGTAAGGAACTTGAGAATTTTATTATAAAATAATGATAGATTATTATTATTATTATTATAATTATTATTATTATTATTATTATTATTATTATTATTATTATTATTATTACTTTCTCCAGGATATTCGTCTTAACTCTCAACATGGATGGTGTGGAGCTTTACCTCAGGCTAATGCTAACTGGGTCACAGTGGATCTAAAAGTTCCTACGGTCATTCATGGCTTCAGAACTCAGCCTGTACGACGTGCTGATGGTGCCCTTGCTTTTGCATCCTCAATTCGTCTGGAATATACTGATGATCTCACGGACGTTTTTAGAAAGTACAGTGACTCAAATGCAACGGAAATTGAATTTAGAATCGCTTCCCCTGCATCGTTATTCGGTATAAATTTGCCAACTCCTGTAGAAGCGAGATATATTCGTCTAGTTGTTGCAGACTATGAAATTGCGCCGTGTTTGATGTTTGAATTGATGGGATGTTCTCGTCAAGCTTGCATCGATAAAGATGAATGTAAAGACAATAATGGAGGCTGTGACCAACGATGCTCAAACACAGCTGGTAGTTTCTCTTGTTCTTGCGCTCCTGGCTACGATCTTTTTACCCAAAATGGAACTGCAGGATTTAATATTGAAGAATCTGAAACTGGACAAAGGGATGGAGACACATATAGATTAAATAAAACTTGTGTTCCTAGAATGTGTCCAACACTAACCTCCCCCGACCACGGAACACTTATGGATTCGAGAAAAATGTTCCATTATGGAGATGTTGTATCTTTTCATTGTGATTTTGGATACGTCATGCAAGGACCAGAAATTCTGGCTTGTATGAATACTGGAGAGTGGAACGGAACTGTCCCAGTATGTTCACCTGCTACTTGTGCTCCAATTCAATCACATATTGAGCAAGGAATGTCTATTATTCCTTCAGATTCAGATCTTGTACCATTCATGGAGAATGTTACAATCAGTTGTACTAAAGAAGGAAAGCCTTTAAGAGAAACCGCTACATCTAGTTTTAGACAATGTGTCTTCGACTTATTACCTGTTGGAGGAGATTATTGGCTTGCAGGTACAAGACCCGAATGTCCAAGAGTTGATTGTGGTATACCAGTTGAAACTCCAGGTGCAACCTACAGTTTCAGCGGTGATACGAAATATGACTCCGTATTTTATTTTGGTTGTGAAGATACGTTCCGACTAGCTGGTCAGAGTAGCAAAAACGATAATTTGGTTCGATGTATGGCTGACGGGAAATGGGACTTTGGTAGTCTTCGCTGTGAAGGACCAGTTTGCTCTGATCCGGGATATCCCCCAAGTGGAATTCAGATGGCAACAAGTTATGAACAAGGATCGGAAGTTTCATTTGATTGCGTTCGACAAGGATATATACCAATAATATCTAAACCTATTAAATGTATTCGTGAACCCGAATGTAATATTATTAAGCCCTTAGGACTTCTTTCTGGAAAGATTCCCGACTCTGCAATAAACGCAACATCCGAAAGAACTAACTACGAAGCCAGAAACATTAGAATAAATTCGGCAACCGGCTGGTGTGGAAGAAGCGGAGAACCAATCACTTTTGTAACCGTTGACCTTGGATTCACTCACCGCATCAAAGCTATTCTCGTTAAAGGTGTTATTACAAACGATGTAGTGGGAAGACCAACAGAAATCCGACTCTTTTATAAAGAGCGCCCAGAAGATAAGTTTTTGGTCTATTTCCCCAATTTTAACTTGACGGCACGTGAACCTGGCAATTATGGAGAATTAGCTATGATTACTCTCCCGACAACGATTCAAGCTCGATACGTTTTATTAAGTATTATAAGCTTTGATAAGAACCCATGTTTGAAATTTGAGTTGATGGGTTGCGAAGATGAAGCGCCAGAAAAAAGGTTATTAGGCTATGATACAGGATTTCCAGTATGTGTCGATAACTCACCTCCACAGTTTGTAAATTGTCCTAATACTCCTATTGTCGTTTTAAAGGGTCCTAATGGTATTTTACCCGTTAACTTTACTATACCTTATGCCTATGACAATTCAGGAATGCTAGCTAGAATGGAAGTAAGACCTGCAGGTTTTCAACCTCCTATTACTATATTTGAAGATCTTTCAGTAGAATATTTAGCGTTTGATTTTGATGGGAACGTAGCTATTTGCCAGGTCAATGTTACTGTCCTAGATGATACTCCACCAACCTTAACGTGCCCCAATAGTTACGTTATTAGTTTAAATGAAAATGTACCAAATTATTCAGCAAATTTCAATTCTACTTTAAGTAGTATATTTGTTGAGGATGATAGTAATGATGTCAGTATCCGATTCATTCCTGATATGGCAACTATTCCTGTTGGTGGGTATCAGAATGTTACAGTTGTCGCTACTGATGCATCTGGTAATACAGCAGCTTGTCACTTCCAAGTTGGGGTTCAGGCATCTGTTTGTACTGATTGGAGTTTAGAAACTCCTGCCCATGGCAGCTTATCTTGTTTACCAGAACGCGGAAATGGAATGGAATGTACTGCTTCCTGCGATTCTGGATATAGGTTTACCGATAACATGCCATCAAAATTGTTCCGATGTACACCTTCTGAAAACTGGCTTCCCAGCCCTGTTGTTCCTGATTGTGTTAGCAAAGACACTCAAGAAGCTAGTTATGATGTTTTGGCTTCCGTGTTTTATAGAGCTAATGGAGCAGTTCAATCCTCTTGTCTAGATGAATACGTTAGATCTCTTTCAACATCCTATGTAGACTTAAACGATCAACTTTCTAAGAGATGTTCCAACGCCGTCAGTGTGCCTATAGAAGTAAAATACGAAGATACTCTTGCTTCATTAGAAGAAAATAATATAGTTAAAATTGAATACATATTACGCATAAAACCAACCGTTATTCAACATAATTTATATGAATTATGTAGTACTACACTTTCTCTTATTTATGACTTAGGGGTTCCGTCAGCATCAGGAGTGATTAAAAGTCTTCTTGACGTAGGCTCTCCAAGTAACAATTGCCCACCAATGAGAGCATTGAACTCTTCCTCAAGCACAGGTTTTACCTGTGGAAATGGAGAAATATTGAACGAAAGTTCAGGCATAGTTCCACGATGTCTGCATTGTCCATCAGGAACATTTGCTAAGAGAGGAGCTACAGAATGCATATCCTGTGAACGCGGATATTATCAAGACGAGAAGAGACAAGCGTCATGTAAACAATGTCCATCTGGTACATATACTTTACACGAAGGAAGTAAAGCCTTGAGTGATTGTATTCCCGTTTGTGGATTCGGAACTTATTCCCCAACAGGAATGGTCCCTTGCTTAAACTGCCCAAGAAACTTTTACAGTGGAGAACCACCAAAGTCTGGATTCCGCGAATGCCAAGAATGTCCACCGGATACTTTTACTTTTAAAGAAGCCTCTCAGTCTCAAGAGTATTGTAGACAAATGTGTGCTCCTGGAACATACTCTGCTACTGGATTAGAGCCTTGTTTCAAGTGTCCTGTCAATTATTACCAATCCCAAGAAGGCATGCATTCATGCAGACAGTGTCTAGATGATAGATATACAATCAATGAAGGTGCGGTTTCTGAATCAGAATGTCAACGTGTTCAATGTAGCGCAAATGTCTGTAAAAATGGAGGTTTATGTCTAGCTAGACAGCATCAAATTCAATGTTATTGTGCTGCTGGATTCACTGGAAAATTCTGTGAATTGGATATCGATGACTGCGAGTCTACTCCTTGTTATAACGGAGGAAAATGTATAGATCAACCACAGGGTTATAATTGTGTCTGTCCAGAAGGTTACTCTGGTCTTAACTGTCAAGATGAAGAAGGAGATTGTACTCCAAATGCTTGTCCTGAACGAGCAATGTGTAAAGATAATCCTGGAGTTGGAAACTTTGAGTGCTTATGTAGATCCGGTTATACTGGACATTCTTGCAACATTACAGTCAACCCCTGTGAAGAGCATGGAAATCCTTGCCAAAATGGAGGACATTGTATGCCTCTAGAGCAAGGTCGTTTTCAGTGTGAATGTTCTCCAGGATGGGAAGGATCCTTATGCGAAATTAATATTGACGATTGCGATGAAATGCCTTGCTTAGTCGGATCAAATTGTACCGATTTGGTGAACGACTTCGAGTGTAACTGCCCAAAAGGATTCTCTGGCAAAAGATGTCACATCAAAGTTGATTTATGTATGAATGATCCTTGTAAGAATGGCATTTGTATCGATCATTTCTTCGATTATCAGTGTGTTTGTCATCCTGGTTGGGATGGAGAACTCTGCGATATTAATATCAATGAATGTGAAAGTAACCCTTGTCAAAATGGTGGACAGTGTTTAGATAGTGTTAATGATTTTGAGTGCATTTGTGACACTGGATATACCGGGAAGTTTTGCCAACATACCATTAACTACTGTGCATCTGATCCTTGTCAAAATGGAGGTACTTGTAGTAACGAATTAGAAGGATTTGTATGCGAATGTCGACCGGGTTTCGTGGGTCTTCAGTGTGATGTTCCCACCGATGAGTGCAGTAGCAACCCTTGTGATTTTCTTGGCACAGTTCAGTGTCAGGATCTTGATAGTATGTTTAAATGTGAATGTCACCCAGGATACGAAGGTGAACTTTGTCAGAATCAAATTAACGACTGTAGATCAAGCCCGTGTCTTAATGATGGCCGATGTATAGACGAAATAAACGACTTCAAGTGCGTATGTCCTCCAGGTTGGACTGGAAAGACGTGTGAAATCGATATTGGTGGTTGTGATTCAGACCCTTGTCTTAATAATGCTGAATGCATCAATCTATTTGAGGATTACTTCTGTGTTTGTCCATCTGGAACGGATGGGAAGAGATGCCAAGTGGCTCCTGATCGCTGTGTTGGACACCCATGTATGAATGGAGCCAAATGCCAAGATTTCGGATCCGGACTTAATTGCTCATGTTCTGAAGATTTCGTCGGTGTAGGTTGTCAGTACGAATTTGATGCTTGTGAGGAAGGTTTGTGCCAAAATGGTGCCAAATGCATTGATAATGGCCCTGGATACACTTGTGAATGCGCTCCTGGATACACTGGCAAACATTGCGAAGAAGATATCGCCGATTGTCACTCATCGTCTTGTCCTCCCGGTGCATCTTGTATCGATTTAACAAACGACTTTTATTGCAAATGTCCTTTCAACTTAACAGGAGAAGATTGCAGAAAAGGTTAGTACTTATTTATATTATTATTTTTATTATTATAATGATGATAATTATTGTTATTTCCTTATTATTAATATTATTATTATTATTATTTCAGTTATAAATGTTAATTATGAGCTCTTCTTCAATGACGACAAAATGGAAGCGAGCGCCTCTCTTGTAACACCATTTGAATTCGGAATGGACAACGCTTTTACACTCGCTTTATGGGTTCAGTTTACAATTCCTAACGAGCCAGGAATTTTCCTCACCTTATTCGAAGTGAAGTAAGTTACCTAATCCAATGGAGGAAATATTTTCCCTTAATTTTACTGTACATACTGGATTAGGGGTGGGGGTCGACGCGGTCAATATGGTTCAAAGAGTCAGTTTCTTTTTCAATGCAAATCGCTGCACAAAGCTCATAACGCTGGGAAGAATCGATTTTGTGACCGCTTGCTTACGAGAGACGAATGGACCCGACTGTCATATGCATCCCCCTTTCACTCTAATGATTAAATAGTATTAATGTATTTAGATTAATCATATAGTATTTCTAACATATTTTCTAAAGTTTGATAACTGAAGACAAAAATTATAACCATGAAAATTCTTCATTTTTATTTATTTATTTATTTATTATTTTGATTTAATATAATAAAAAAATATCCTTTTTAGTTCACCAGTTCTAGCTACAGAAAAGAAAGTTCTTGTGCAAGCTACTCACACTGGAGTTGCCATTGAATTTGGCGACTACAAACAGTTTGTCACGTACCGGGCAAACATTCCTATCAACGATGGTCAATGGCATCATTTGGCACTGGTATGGGATGGGTCTGCTGGAACTCTAACTCTTACTACTGACGCAGTAGTTGTAGCACATATAGAAGGCTTTGGACAGACCTTTATGTTACCTAAGTAGTAAGTATTCAGTTGATGACAGTTAATATATTCCTGCTAAAATAGCAATTAATATTAACTAAGACCACTATATTAATTCTTTTGTAGATATTAACACTCATGACTATGAGAAGAAAAAAACTTTTTTTTTTTAATCAGATTCTCCTTGGTTCTTTATTTTTAACCAATAATAACAATCCTTGTGTCTTTTTCCCTTTGTTACAGTGGCTGGATCACTTTGGGTGCGGTTGATGGTATGTTCACCTCCTACAACGATATTAGAGGATTTTATGGTAAAATCGCCAGAGTCAATGCCTGGGATCGAGCTCTCGACTTCAGGATAGAAATACCTAAAATGGTAAAATATATTTTTCTAAGCCCTAGATTGAATTTAACCAGAAGGAGGACGTACTGTTTTACATGTTTACTGTTTTATGAATTACGATAACACATATAAAATCAAGTTTAAATAGAGAAAATAATAAAAATAAAGAACATTTTTTGAATAGGTACGCTCTTGTATGAATTCCCCCGTGTTGTTCAACGGACTCCTGCTTAGGTGGACAGGGTATGATGAAGTAACAGGAAATGTGGAAAGAATCAGTCCCTCTTCATGCGGGGAATACGTTTGTCCTCCTGGATACGTCGGTGACTGCACCAAACTTAAGGTTGATAAGACGCCTCCAAGGTTCGATTACTGTCCTGGAGATAACTGGGTTACTGCGCCCAACGGTTCTGTGGTAGTGGAATGGGATGAACCCCAGGCCACAGATAACATTGGGCTCAAGCGAATGGATGAAAAATCTGGATACATGCCTGGACAGGTAAGTCAAAACTTTAATAATAACAATACTAATACTAATAATAATAAATAAAATAATAATGATAATAATAATAACTATTGATTTTTAAGGCATTTACACTGGGTACTTATAAAGTTGCTTATGTCGCTTATGATGATGCTGATAACTCAGCAACATGCGCCTTCGACATCCACGTCGTGGAGGAGCTCTGCCCAACTCCTGCCGATCCAATGGGTGGATTCCAGCGCTGTGCCGAATGGGGGCCAGGCGGTCGCTTTAAAGTTTGTCGAATTCAGTGCAAGGAAGGAATGAAGTTTTCTGTAAACGTAAAGTTTGATATATCGATATCTTCATAATCGATATTTATATCATAATCGATATTTATATTGATTACTACTTTACATATACAATAATATATTTATTTGATTATTTATAAATAATATTTGTAAATATATTTTCACAGGTTCCAGATTTTTACACCTGTGGAGCCGAGGGCTTCTGGAGGCCGACAGCTTCACCTGGAGAACCTCTTATCTACCCCAGCTGCGCCCCAGCAACACCTGCCCAAAGAGTCTTTAAACTTAAGATGCAGTTCCCTACCTCCGTCATCTGTAACGCTGCTGGAGAAAACGTCCTAAAAGAAAGAATTAGATTGGTAAAGTCATCACACATATATATATATATATATATATATATATATATATATATATATATATATATATATATATATATATATATATATATATATATATATATATATATATATATATATATATATATATATATATATATATATATATAATTCCTTTGCTCATTAATAAAATTATGTAAACTCTTCTTCCATATCTGGACATGCCATTGGATGTCTTTATGTGTGAGCCTGTATATCATTGCTTGCAACTCCCTCTTAATATTCCCAGTAAAGTACCGAAATAACCCCATTTCGATTTGATTTTCATTTTGGGGAAAAAAAAGAAAAAAAAGTCGCTGGGGGCATGGGCAAATATAACGAATAAGGAGGGTCAAAAGATATCTTGTCTTTTGAATCCAGCTGACAAAAAATCAAGCCACCTGAAACCACCTTTATACAAACTTTCTCCACAATGAGGTGTGTGTGCCCATATCGACAATCCTTTGACAAGTCTCCTAAACAAGAAATTAAATAAATTAGAAAGAGTAAAAGACCACATATGGCGCACCAAAGACTTTCCCATCAGTTTCCGCTTATCAGCCCCACCAGGAAATTTATGAAAATCATGTTGAGCATTAATACGACCTTCAAGATATCAAACACAAATTCCTAATTTAATAATATAACAAATATAATTGACGCTGATGATATATATATATATATATATATATATATATATATATATATATATATATATATATATATATATATATATATATATATATATATATATATATATATATATATATATATATATATATATATATCATAGGCATTAAATAAACTAAACCGCGACTGGAAGATTTGCACCAAGACCAACGAAGTAACAGGATCTTGTCACGACCTTGGATGTTGGTGTAGACTGCGCCAGGAGGAACAGGATTGCTAGAAGCATCAGTGATGAAGAGATTCATTCTGTAGGAGTAAGAACTCCTCGTCAAGTAGGAACGGAAGAATCTGAAGGTGGAAAGACGTCAGATGCATATTCAGTTGAGGTCATATTCACTTCACAAAAGTGAGTATTATTATTATTTTTATTATTATTATTATTATTATTATTATTATTATTATTATTATTATTATTATTATGGATACTTTTTTTCCTTCAGTAATTCTATTCATTTTTTAACTGCAAAGATCATAACATGTCTTCAAGTCTTCACAGACTCTTCAAGTCTTCAAAGACTTTCCAAGTCTTCACAGACTTTCCAAGTCTTCACAGACTTTCCAAGTCTTCACAGACTTTCCAAGTCTTCACAGACTTTCCAAGTCTTCACAGACTTTCCAAGTCTTCACAGACTTCCCAAGTCTTCACAGACTTCCCAAGTCTTCACAGACTTTTCAAGTCTTCACAGACTCTTCAAGTCTTCAATTTTCACAGACTCCCTTTGAAGATATAACTGACCCCAGTGGGTTCACCGTATCTTCAAGACCCCTAGAGAATCACTAGAACCTCTATAGATATAGATTGTCATCTTCCCATTCCCGTTTTCTTTAAAAAAAAAAAATTCCAATTTGTCATTTTTATTAAAGTTTTCTATCTTGACATTTATTAAGTTTCTTTTTTATTATACTAATATTTATCTCATCTTTGTAGGCACCTTTTCATCTAATGTCACAAATATGCCCTATAACTCACTAACTTTTTAATGCCCCATCAATTATCTCACTATTATTATTATTATTATTTAAAACAGTGTTCTATAAACTCACTGTAACTTTTTAATGACCCATCATTTATCTCATTATTATTATTATTATTTAAAACAATGTTCTATAAACTCACTGTAACTTTTTAATGACACATCATTTATTATTATTATTATTATTATTATTATTATTATTATTATTATTATTATTATTATTATTTAAAGCAGTGGACTTTCTCGCGACAAGCGCCAATCAGAAGATAGTTACCAGTATAATGTTACAGTTTCTTTTGATTCTAAAAAGTAAGAAAAGAAAGAAAAAAAAATGAAATTAACATAATGAATGGCACAGCTTAATCGCTTTTAAAAATAACCTAAAAATTACAGGTAGCAAGAACTAACAAACATGTTATTAAATTTATTAATGTGTTATAAATATAATTTTTTTTATGTGCCTAAAAATACAACCAAAGAACCAACTCATGTTATTTAATTTTGTGTTTTAAATATAAATTTTTTTTTTTACTCACCTAATAATACAGGCAGTAAGAACTGACTCCATTTCATTATTTATGTTTTAAATGTGTAGAACTTAAGTAAACAAATGAATTGATGTTAATAAGAAATTAATTGGCATGTATACCCAATTGATAGAGAGATGCCTTCTTTAAAATTCTAAAAAAAAAAAAAAAAAGTCAAATTTCTTTTTTTTTTAGGGAGGTGGGGGGGTATTATGGAATATGGTCACTTTATATATGACAAAATAATTTAACTTTCTACAATTTTGACCTAAATAATATGCGAATTTAATATTTTAATAAAAATTTCCACATAAAATTAAAAAATCTTATAACATTTTAGTATAATAAATTAAATTATTTTATTGGAATTTATTTGGAAATGGGAAAATATATTCAAAATTAACATTTAAAAACCCATTAATAAAAATGAAAGCTTAATAACCACAAAACGTTTTTATATATTTTTAATTTAGTCAAAGTTAAAGCTACTAACACATACATACATACGCACACACAGTATATATATATATATATATATATATATATATATATATATATATATATATATATATATATATATATATATATATATATATATATATATATATATATATATATATATATATATATATATATATATATATATATATATATATATATATATATATATATATATATATATATATATATATATATATATATATATATATATATATATATATATATATATATATATATATATATATATATATATATATATATATATATATATATATATATATATATATATATATATATATATATATATATATATATATATATATATATATATATATATATATATATATATATATATATATATTTTAAATTATTATTATTATTATTATTATTATTATTATTATTATTATTTTATATTAATTCGTATTTAACAGTGACCCAGTAAAGAATGATTCAAATATTCAATCAACCATAAAGCAACTCATTGAGAAAATAATCTTAGAAGACAACCAATTTGACGTGAAAGACGCCCTTCCAAACGTGGTTCCAGACCCAGGATCCCTCGAGCTTATCTCTCAGTATTCATGCCCAATCGGAAAAGTTGTAGTTGGAAGTGATTGCGTCGACTGTGCCGCAGGATCCTATTACGATCGTGAGGAAAGAGTTTGCCATCTGTGTGAGTCTGGTACATTCCAGAATGAATTAGGCCAAGTTCAATGTAAGACTTGTCCGGAGATTGCAGGTCAACCTGGGGTCACCAAACAGACGGGGTCCTCATCAGTTGAATCATGTAAAGAACGATGTGCTGCTGGTCGATATTTCGACGAAGAGAAGAATCAATGTATGTCATGTGGCCACGGGTTCTTCCAGCCTGAAGCAGGCAAGTTCTCTTGTATGCGTTGTCAAAGAGGACAAACAACTCAAACTAAAGAAGCTGTATCAGCAGATGAATGTAGTGACGAATGTGAATCCGGTTTCCAATTAATCACTGGAGGAACTTGCGAGTTATGCCCAGAAGGTTCTTACCGAACAAAATCTATTCACGCTTCTTGCGTACCATGTCCTTCAGGCACAACGACACAGAATGGAGGAGCCTCAACCTTAGAGGAGTGCAATGTACCTATTTGCCTGGCAGGTACTTTCTATGACATGGAAAATCAAGCATGTATAACATGCCCAGAAGGTACGTATCAACCAGAAGCACGTCAAAAGAGCTGCATAGAATGCCCATCAGGAACTTGGACGAGAAACAAAGGCTCCATATCAGAGAAAGATTGCAAGAACGCCTGTGCAGCCCAAGGAGAACAGAAGAGCTGTGATGATGACGCAGACTGTATCGAAAAAGAGAAGAACACATTCCAATGTCAGTGTAAAATTGGTTTCATGGGCAATGGAACCTACTGCAGAGGTAAGCAAAGTTCCCGGTTATTTAATCATCATATATTGATTATTACTTTAAGCTTTAAAACTTTATTTATTTACTTTTTTATTTTTATATCATCGCAGATAGCTGCTTGGACTACTGTAAAAACGATGGCAAATGTTTGAAACGAGACGATGGAACTCCGTACTGTGAATGTGAAGGGTCGTATACTGGAGAACACTGCTCTGTAAGAATATTATTATTATTATTATTAGTATTATTATTATTATATATAATTTCCTTCTATATATACTTCTTAAAATTACTTTTTGCTTCGAAGATATTATTGCTAGGTATTATTCTAGGCTTAGGCCCTGCCCAACCTTTTTTTAATTGCTTGTGGACCCCCTGAGACCCAACTTTACGTATGTGGACCCACTAACTCTTAACTTTACGTATATGGACCCACTGACTCTTAACTTTACGTATGTGGACCCACTGACTCTTAACTTTACGTATGTGGACCCCCAAGTGGATCCCTTTAGTCCTAACTTCACGTATATGGACCCTCCAAGTGAACCCCCTGAGCCCCAACTTAACGTACAGTATATGGACCCCATGAGTCCTAACTTTATATATGTGGAACCCCACCCCCCATATACTCATATGTAATATTCCTAAATTGTATATTTATTTGTAGGTTAGAAAAAGCTAAAAATAATTAATGCAATCCAAGCATCTGATTTAGAAAATAAAAGTCAAATTCATATTTTCTCCTAAAGTGTTTCGGCTTTTAATTTGGGTCATGTTCATTGTAAGAATTTTGAAATACAATAAAATAAAATTAAGTTTAAAAACTTTTGAAAAAAAAAAAGAAAAAGAAAGAAAGAAAAAAGGATTTCAAATATGAAACTTAAGTGACATTAAATTTTGTTAATGTCGGATTTCTTATGTATCTTATAGGGAATTTAATTTGAAATTATTTAATAGCTTGACCTAACCGAACCATACCTAACAACCTAACCTAACCTAACTTAACTTAACCTTAACCTAACCTTTTTTTATTCTACAGATCGTTTATACATTCCTGTCATTAAGTAAGAAATATTTTTTTTAATATTTTGTTACCTTTTCTATAGGCAAAGAGTAACTTCGCTTACATCGCCTACGGGATTACGGGCGTCGTTCTCTTCATCATTCTACTTGTTATTATTATTTGGATGATCTGCATCCGAGCCACGAAGAAGAAGGACCCCAAGAAACTCTTACCCCCAACCTCAACCGACCCTGCTGGATCGCAGGTAAGAGATGTTAGTATTCCTTATTTTCTTTTCACCTACTTATTAGGCTTAAGACCAGCAGCCCACTAACGACATTTTTTATTTCTGATTATCCGAACACAAATAGGCGGAGCTCGGAAGCTCCGCCTATTTATGTTCGGATAATCAGAAATTATAAAAAAAACAAAACAAAAACAAAAAATCAAAAATAAATTGTGGTTACTTTAATTATTTTTTTTAATTTCAAATTATTTTTATTTATATATATATATATATATATATATATATATATATATATATATATATATATATATATATATATATATATATATATATATATATATATATATATATATATATATATATATATATATATATATATTAAAAATAATCTATTTGTCTACTATTTCTATAATTCTTGTTTTCATACTCAAAAGTAGCTAGTGTACTGCTATCCTAAAGTTATTTTAGAATATTGTTTTAGAATACTGAAAAATATATAACGTTTTTGTATAATTTCAGAAA
>SEYY01019119.1:82500-87500 GCA_009176605.1 Armadillidium nasatum | reverse complement strand
AAACTAAATTTCAGTTTTAAAATAAACTAAAATTGCACACTGTTTTAGTAACAATATAACTACATACTATCTTCGAAAACTAAAAAAACTGTTACTAAAGTTCTAGTCTATAGAAATTAGCACTAAAATGAAAATTGTTACATTTGAAATTCAAAAACGGTATCACTAAAAAAAAAAAAAAAAAAAAAAAAAAAAAAAAAAATACACATATCATCATCATCATCAGACTTTTGAACTTACAATATTGAATTTTTGTGAACGATTTAAATCAAGGTTAGAAAAAATAGACTATGTTCTTTTAAAATACAAGAATTAATTCTTCAGGAAAAGTGTTCCATGAATCAAGATCTTTAAATCCAGATTTAGTAATCTTTTACGCTCACTGCAGTGTCTTTCACAGCCTAAAATTTCAATCTTTAAAAATTACGAGAATCAATTCTTCAGAATAAGTGTTCCATGAATCAAGATCCTTAAATCCAGATTTAGCAATCTTTACGCTCACTTCAGTGTCTTTCACAGCTAAGACACGGTACATATCTCTATACTATGGCTAAGATTTCAATCTTTAATTTTCGCCACAGCAACTAGAGAATAGTCACGTGATGTAAACAAAAATCGGGGACTCGGGCAAGGCCTTGTCGGGCCTATGCCGTCATTTCTACCTTATTCACAAAATGTTGTTACATTTCTATTATTTTAATAATCTCATGTCCATTATTTAATTGTATATGAAGTAAATTATTTTTTATTTGTATTTTTCATTGGTTCCAATAATTTTAATGTTCGTTGTCGCCAAAAGTCTGTTAGATGTCATAACTGCAGCGTAAACTTCATTTTATTTTTCACCCTTATTTTTTATTTTTTTTTATTATTTTTTTTTAATTAAATTAACTGCTTGATTAAATTAGAATATTATATAGTATGTAGTCTTCATTTGTGATTACGACTACTCAAGGGTCGGGGAGTATGAGGGGCTGATCCCCCAGATGACAAACGTTTACTGCAAAAATTGTCCTAACAAATCGTTGGGACAAGTGGCAAAAATGTCACAACAAATTTTTTCAGTTATTTTCTTATTAGAAAATAAATTGGTGAAGCAACTTTCTTATACTTAACATATCTTTTCTCTATTGAAATTTTTACTGATATTTTTGCCACTTTGTCCCAACGATTCGTTAGGACAATTTCTGCAGTGTTCGTATGACATGCATTTGTATCTTCAAATATGTAAATCTCATATATAGTAACACGAATAAATAATAATATATTTTTACAATTTAATTTATTAATTTATTTTTAATAAATGCAAACCTGACCTACCCAGTACTATGCCTAACAAGTGTATAAAGCCGGCAGCGAGAGTAATACCAAATGTATTTTACCCTATAAATTTTGAGTATATATATATATATATATATATATATATATATATATATATATATATATATATATATATATATATATATATATATATATATATATATATATATATATATATATATATATATATATATATATATATATATATATATATATATATATATATATATATATATATATATATATATATATATATATATATATATATATATATATGTGTGTGTGTGTGTGTGTGTGTGTGTGTGTGTGTGTGTGTGTATTGTAAACTATTTTGGGTGGCACAACGTTGCAGATAATATTAAGTTTCTTATTTCACAATGTTAATTAGTAATAAAAAAAAATATGTTAATAAATACTTGTTTTTATTTTTAACTTTTATACAATATATACATTGTATGAAAACTGTTTTTAAAATATGTATACGAGTAATGTGGCTATTACTATGTATGTTTTTTATTAGTGTAAATAAAGATGGAGTATACAAATACGAAGATATATATGTATATATATATATATTTTTTTTTTGTTGGTTTTTTATTACTTGGATTATTATCGGAAAACCCTACTCTATATTTCTTTAAAAAAATTAAAACAGAGTTGCGAGATAAAGACCGATAAGGTTATATTATATAAATATCTTATTTCGAACAAACCAGAAAAATCTAGTCTGTTTGTTTGGCAGAAACAAACAAACAAATCTGAGAAAGACAAAGAGTGGTGGAGACAGACGAAACAAAGACAGCAAAGACAAACAGACTGTCAAAGAAAGATAAAATGTGATAGAGACAAACAAACTGTCAATTAAAAACAGTGCGTCAGAGACAGATAGACTAGCAAAGGCAGACAAACAGGATGTCATAGAAAGACGAAGTGTGACAGAGACAAATAGACTTTTCTGTCAGCTGTGGTGTTCCTCAGGGTTCTGTTTTATCTCCAACTTTATTCTTACTTTTCATTAACGATCTTCTCAACTGCACTTCTAACTCTGTTCACTCTTATGCTGATGACTCAACTCTACATTCTTCTACTCATTTCAAATCTGCTCCCTCTTTTGATTCTAGAGTTGCTTCTCGTCTTCAACTTTCCGATTCCATTCTTGCCGATTTGGATGGAATTTTCCTGTGGGGTTATAACAACCTTGTGAAATTCAACTCTTTAAAAACTCAACTTCTTCACATCTCTCTCTCTCAAAAACACCTCCTAACTTTCCTATCCTCTTCGATGACTCTCCCAGACACAGACAGACAGAGGTTCATTACTCCTTCTGTAACCTGTCCGGGTTTGAAGACTGAATTCTGTGACTGAAGAAAATATGGTTTGCCCCTAAAATGATTTTCTTTAACTGGTATCACCATACCTCACAGCAGAGGTTTTATTACAAAGTAATAAAATTCGTATAAAATAAAATATAAAATTCATAGGTGAGCACAGAGGCAGGTTTTAAAATTGAGGGAAATTAAAATTGGCAGGAAACATAGAAAAATGAAAAAGAATTCCACAAAACAGAGGTGGCTGGAAAGAATGAAGCACATCAGTAGATAGGACAAACCTTTCGTTACCTATGTATGCACAAATTAAATTCATGTACAGACACTACACCCCTTGTGCAAAAAAAGGGTGTTGTAAATATGGTGGTACATGAATAACAGCTCCCTCGAGCACTTAACACTGAAGCACCTACAGAAAAGACAAAGCATTAACGTGACGTCACTTAAGAACAATAAAAAACGAACAGTGTAACACAGACAGACAGACAGACTGTTATAAACAGACAAGCAAACAGGCAGATTAGTAGTATTTAAAATAGAATTGAAAAGGCTGGGAAAAGATATATTACGCTCTTCAAAACCTCTTCAGAAAAAAAAAAAATCAATTTCATACTTATGTGGGTACGCTTGATAAGCCCAAGGTCACTGAAATACCCTCCTTCATGCCCAAAAATACCAAATGACACCTTCAGATATTGATTTTTAAGGTCAACAACTTATCAGGGTATGAATTCCATACCCTATTTCTTTTTTTCTTATCATTTAGGCCTATTTTATAATACTTTTAAAATTCCTATAATATACGGGTTTAAACTTTTCAAACTTCACCAAAATTATTATTATTATTATTATTATTATTATTATTATTATTATTATTATTATTATTATTATTATTATTATTATTATTATTATTGAGAATTAAACAGTAAGTTTCTAATATATATATATATATATATATATATATATATATATATATATATATATATATATATATATATATATATATATATATATATATATATATATATATATATATATATATATATATATATATATATAAGAAATCTTAGTTTAATACTCAATATAATAATATAATAATAGTAATAATAATAATAATAATAATAATAATAATAAAGGAAATAAATAATGAATAGAAATAATTTATGGATGTATCAAATACGCCGAGAATGTCTTGTCACTTCTTACAATACGGATGAGGATGTGGCAAACAAACAGACAGATTAACAGACCAGTAGAGACAGACAAACAGCATCTCAGAGACAGACAGTGTACCAAAGACAGACAAACAGACTGGCAGAGAAGGACAAACAGTGTAACACAGACAGACAAACAGACTATTACAGACAGAGACAGACAAACAGACTACACAGACAGACAGACAGACTATTACAGACAGAGACAGACAGACAGGCTAGCAGGGAGAGACAGCCAGTGCCGAAAAGACAGACAAACTTTCACGGACAGGTAAAGAGACTTTCAGAGACAGACAAACATTCTGGCAAGGGGAGACAGACTGACATACAGACTGTCAGAGAAAGACAAAAAAGTGTAGCAAGGACAGACAAACATTGCTGCAAAGACAGACAGACTGACAGAGACGACAAACAGACAGATAAACAGTCTGTAACATACAAACAACTGGCAGAGAAAGGCAGTGTCTTACAGAGACAAACAGACTCTCACAGACAGACAAACAGTCTGTCAAAGACAGACAACCGGCAGAGAAAGACAGTGTCTTAGACACAGATAAATACACTGTCACATACAGACAAACAAATGGTAGAGAAAGACAGTGTCTTAGAGACAGACAAACAGACTGTCACAGAAAGACAAACAACCGACAAAGAAAGACAGTCTGTCTGTCTTAGAGACAGACAAACAGATTGTAACAGACAAAAAATCGGCAAAGAAAGACAGTGCCTTAGAGATAGACAAACAGATTGTAACAGACAGACAGACAACAGGCAAAGAAAGACAGTGCCTTAGAGACAGACAAACAGACTGTGACAGACACACAAACAGAGAAAGCTGAACTTCAAAAAGGAAACATGACCAAAACATGTTAAGAGAAAGTTTCTTCTGAGAACAAATTTCAGTGTAAAAATTTCCTAATTTTCATTTTTTTCTTGTAAATTAGGACTCATTTTTGTAATATTACTACTACTACTATTACTACTACTACTAATAATAATAATAATAGTAATAATAATAATGGTAATAATTATCTTGTGATACTTTAGTTCGTTTCTCTCTCTCACTCTTTCTATCTTTTCTTTCTTCTCTCTCTCTCTCTCCCATCCTCGTTCTTTCTGTCTGTCTGTCTTTCCTCTC
>SEYY01019119.1:65000-70000 GCA_009176605.1 Armadillidium nasatum | reverse complement strand
TATATCACAGGTGGTGGAAAAGGTGGATTGTTTAACATTTTCCGAAGAAGGAAGCCTTGGTGGCAAGGGTAAGTATTTAAAAAAAAACAAAAACAAAAACACTAGGCCTACAATTATTATTATTATTATTATTATTCATTTAAACCATAATTTAAACTAATAGATTAGGAGTCATAAAGAACATTCTCTGAGAAGCGTCTTCAGCGTGACGTCACACCATTTAACCCCGCCCCTTTCCTCTGAATTTCTCTCAACCAATTTGCGCAATTAGGGTGCGTTCGCGAGGGTCATTTTTAAATTTGTTAAGAATTTATTAAAATTTATTTGGTAGAAAAAAAAGAAAGGCGGTTTTTCATCATAATTCTTTTGCAATTTAAATTACATACTTTAATAACTGTCATTATATATATATATATATATATATATATATATATATATATATATATATATATATATATATATATATATATATATATATATATATATATATATATATATATATATATATATATATATATATATATATATATATATATATATATATATATATATATGATAAAGTTTCAGTAAATGTCCGGTCTTACGATATATCGAAAGCCTGATATATTGAAATTTCGATATTTTGATCATAGGTGTATAATTTATTATATAATGTAACATAGCCTAACTCAACCTAACCTAACCTAACGAACCTAACCTAACCTAACCACAAATAAATACTGCATAAATTCCACAGTAATATATATATATATATATATATATATATATATATATATATATATATATATATATATATATATATATATATATATATATATATATATATATATATATATATAGGGCCTACATATACCTTTCTTTTGCTACGTAGTGCGTGAAACAGATGGATATTAAAATTTAAATAATTTTTCTTTAGAATGTACAATAATTATTGCAAAAATTCTGAATATTAATTTTAATAAAATAATATATATATATATATATATATATATATATATATATATATATATATATATATATATATATATATATATATATATATATATATATATATATATATATGTGTGTGTGTGTGTGTGTGTGTGTGTGTGTGTGTGTGTGTGTGTGTGTTGTAATATGGCAAATTTCTACTCTTTCAGGGATTCCCGTATATTGGGGGTCCTTGATAATATTTAATATATATTGGGGGGAGGAGTTATAGGAGATAAATACTTGGGAAACTAATGACGTAATTCATGACGTCATCATTTCAAATTAAGTTCTTTGGGAAAAAAATATATTATCATTTATGTGGATTTAAACCAGAGTCTGAGAACCAGTATTAGATCCCAGCTCACTGCTCCGATTTCCAACTTTTAAAAATCGTGGAACTCTGTATCCGGATTCCATTACAATTCTTTAAGAACATCCGGAGTTTTAACCCGAATCCGGTTTCGCTACAGTTCCGGGAAGGCTTTCCAAGTTGACTCCGAATTTCCAATTCTCAAAAATTTATTGATTCCGTTGTTCCGGACTCCAGTTCTGGATTCCAGTTCCGGATTCCAGTTCCAGATTCGATTTTCGACTTTTAAGTTCCCGACTTAAAACTTCTTTAAGAGCCTACACGATACCCAACATCATACCCTTTAAAATAGACTTATTGAATTTATCTTGGGGGTATTATCTAAAGATGGGGAGAGGGGTGGGTATTCTATTTTAAAATGCAGCTCAAATACAAAACTAGGGCCCACCACGAATACCCACATTCTTCAAAACAGTTATATTAAATTTATGTTGGGTTATTATGTAAGGAATAGTAGGTGTATATTCCATTTTTACATCTTCAATTACACCAGAAGGCCTACCCGATACCCACTAACTTGCCCTCTAAAGATTATACATATTTAGAACAAAGAGATCCCGTAATGTCTTAACCTCATTTTACCTTCCCTTCCCCCACATTCTATTACCCCCAACAAAAAAATAAGTCACCTATCCCCCCCCCTCTTCCACCACCCCCACCAAGCATTACCTCCCCCACTTTCCTTTCTTCTTTTTTTTTGACCTTAATAGGAAGTGACACACTCGTACATCCAAGCGCGCACGCACACACCACACACATACGCGCATATATATATATATATATATATATATATATATATATATATATATATATATATATATATATATATATATATATATATATATATATATATATATATATATATATATATATATATATATATATATATATATATATATATATATATATATATATATATATATATATATATATATTATTTTATTTTATTATTATTATATTATTATTATTATTATTATTATTATTATTATTATTATTATTATTATTATTATTATTATTATTATTATTATTATTCTGACTTGATGGATGAAAGATTTGAAAGTATAGAAGCACTTAAATAGAAAGAAAAAATATCTATATAAGGAAAATAGCCTATTAATTCAGAGAGAGAGAGAGAGAGAGAGAGAGAGAGAGAGAGAGAGAGAGAGAGAGAGAGAGAGAGAGAGAGAGAGAGAGAGAGAGAGAGAGAGAGAGAGAGAGAGAGAGAGAGAGAGAGAGAAATGATAGTTTTGTAAATAGATAGATAGATAATTTGGTAAATATACAGACAGATAGATAGATAGATTGATAGATAGGGATTGTTTGGTAAATAAATAGATAGATAGATAGTATGATAAATAGATAGATAGATAGATAGATAGATAGATTGATAGATAGATAGATAGATAGATAGATAGATATAGATAGATAGATAGATAGATAGATAGATAGATAGATAGATTGATAGATAGATAGATAGATGGATTGATAAATCCTTATATACGAGTGGAAGGATATTATTTTAAAAGGAAAAGAAACTGTAAAAAGTTAATGAGGTTTTTTAAAGGGACATTTCCTTTTAAATAAAATACTCCCCTCACCCCCTTCCCCACTCCTCACCTCCCTCCTGTTCCCCTCTTATCATTGTCCGCTTCTTCCTCCCTAAATCACTTCCATAATAATAATAATAATAATAATAATAATAATAATAATAATAATAATAATAATAATAATAATAATAATAATAATAATAATAATAATAATAATGTGACTAAATTTCTTTATGGTATTCATATTATTATAAATATTAAAGCTTGTGGATATTTAGTAGCCAGCTTCCTGCAGATTTCTCGTATATGGTAGCTAGATTTAGCACATGCGGATGTTTGGTAGCCAGATTATACAGATGGGAAAATTCGGTAGCCAGATTCTGCTGGTGTGGATATCTGGTTCCTGATGGCAATATGTGGTAGTCAGATTCTTCTTCTGATTCAGATATCTGGTATCCATATTCTGTTGATACTGATATGGTGGCCAGAATTTACAGCTAGATTTAGCTCATTCGTATGTTTATTAGCCAGATTCTGCTAGTGTGGATTTCTGGTTCCTGTTGCTATGTGGTAGATGTGGTAGTCAGATTCTTTTGATGTGTATATTTGGTAGCCAGATTTTTCTAGTGTGGATATCTGGTTCCTGATGCTATGTGGTAGCCAGATTCTTCTGATGTGTATATTTGGTATCCAGATTCTGCTAATATACATATTTGGAGTTATATTCTGTTGATTCAAATATCTGGCGAGATTTCGATGTTGCTGGAATAGATAGTTAGTAGCCAGAAATAAGAGGGTGTCGGTTCGAGCTCACTTAGGAATCCTAGGTGTATACTACCCAGAAAAGTTCCCCTCCTCAAATAGGGCAACGCCAGTGGGATATTGGATACCGAAATTTAGTAGCCAGATACTTCTAATGCTGATATCCGCAGACAGATATTTTTTAACTCGGATATCTAGTTGAGACAAACTTTTGAATGAGAATTTTGGTGAAGTACGGATGCGGATGTAGAACTATTTATTACACAAAATAACTACCACGGATGCGGATGCGTATGTAGAACTTTTGTCAAGTGCAAATGCGGATGTAGAACTTTTGCCAAGTGCAGATGCTGATGCGGATGCAGAATATTTGGAAAGTGCGGATGCGGATATAGAACTTTTGTCAACTGCAGATATGGATGTAAAATTTTGGAAAGTGCGGATGCGGATATAGAACTTTTGTCAAGTGCAGATGCAGATATAAAATTTTGGAAAGTGCGGATGCGGATATAGAACTTTTGTCAAGTGCAGATGCAGATATAAAATTTTGGAAAAGTGCGGATGAGGATGTTAATTATTACAGACTTTAAGTGGAGCAGGTTAATTGAAATGTAGAAAATGCAAACACTTAGTGAATGATTTTACATATTTTTAAAGACGTTAAATTGATATGCAACGTCACTCTGGTTCGTCATTTTATATTTTATCGTAGGATTTTTATTAATTTAGAAAGTTTTCTATTTTTATTTTATTTTATTTTATTTTTTTATTTTTTTTTTTTTGGATTTTTTTATTTTATTTTTTTAATGGATTTGTTTTATTTTCTTAAATGAATTCACACTAAATTTTTAACATACTTAAGTTTTATGGTTAGATATATTTTGTGAATTAATATTATTATTATTATTATTAGTTAGTCGTAGTAGTAGTAGTCGTAGTCGTAGCAGTAGTAGCAGTAGTGTTTTACGGTCAGCCATACTTAGAGGCATTGTTATTATTGTTATTCATTATTATTATTAATTTTTATCGTAACTTTTTAAACAAAATATTAAAAATATTTTCTGATCTTTTTGTTATTATTATTACTATTATTAATATAATTATTAGTAATAGTAGTAGTAGTAGTAGTTTCTGTCGCTAGTTTTTTATTTATAAAACTATTTATATGAGCAAAACTACAACCCTAATTTAACTAGCGATTGGGGTTAAAACTCAGATTTTTAACTCTTGCCATATTATTATGATTTAAAATAATTGGAAACCTTAGCGGAAATATCTAGCAACATTTGAGAGAAAATTCGCACATAGCTGAAAACCTTAGCTGAAATATCTAGCAACATTTGAGAGGA
>SEYY01019119.1:50000-62500 GCA_009176605.1 Armadillidium nasatum | reverse complement strand
AAAAAGTTAGGGGGGAGGGGGAATTAGAAAACTGAAAACCAATTATTTTCACTTTATTTAATGAAGTATAAAAAAATAAAAATTTATTTATATTTTTTTTAAAGAGTCAATTTTACCCTTTTGCTATAAAATTTTTAGCCATTTGAGCTTTCTATTCCAATAATAATTCTAAAAAATTTCACGAAATAATGGATATTTAGTGGATTGTGACAATAGAAATTTTAGTTATAATAATAATAATAATAATAATAATAATAATAATAATAATAATAATAATAATAATAATAATAATAATAATAATAATAATTTCGTATATTCCAATAATAAACTTATAAACTTTCGGTGAAGCTCAGAAACTATAAACGCGTGTACTTACTGAAGCGTTAATTAAATAAATATTGACAGTTTAAAATAAATTTTTCGTTTCTTTTTTAGGTTTGACTTCGAAGTTTTATTATATAAATAAGATTATATTTACACATCTATAATTATATAGTTTCCATTTTCTTTTATATTTCTTATAATACAATATTTACATTTCAGAAACAATGTATGCGTCGATAGAGAAGAAATAGACGATACCGAATCTAATACCGAAAAACGTGTTGAGGGCGAAGTCGACACCACAACAAACTCGACAAAGGATTCGGACGATGACGCCTTACAAATTTTCACCAAATTCCAAATGTCTTCTTGCCGAGATTCAAGAGATAAATATACATGCATTAATAGGTAAATATTAATAGTATGAGTTCAATATTTATGCTTACTCTATGCACGTACAACCCGACCCGTGAATGGTGGTAAAATTATACTTTTTACACTGTTTTATTTCAGCTCAACCAGAAGAGGTCTTCACAAAACTGTTAAAATCACGTACCGCTGTTGCCACGGCTTCGTAAGAGATGGATATGGCTGCACCAAAAGTAAATTTTTATTTAATTTATTTATTTTTTTTTTTTAAAAATTCATTTAATTTAATGAGGAAATTTTTGTACTCAGTGTTCTATCTGAGATTTGCGATTTTTAAAAATCGAGCTGCTAACGATAAACTTAACAGAACTTAATAAAAATTGCGCAGAGTTTGCGCAAAACAAATAAAAAAATTTTGAAACACTAATTGTAATTCTTTTTTTAATGTTTAAGTTAATATTTTCTTTGAGGTTTGCGATTTTATAAATCACACCTAATGCTAAAATTACGATTTGATTGCGCTAGTAATTTTGCGTAATACTACTAATAAAAATAACAAAACACTTGTAATTCTTTTTTTTCGTGTGTGTTTTAGTTGACATTTTCTCCATGCCCGAGACTCTTGAAAAACTTGAAGCTACGTCGGATTTCTTGAGCCTAATAAAAGCAGCAGATTTAATAGATGTTCTAACCTCCTCAAATCTAACTATATTTGCTCCTAGTAATGAAGCAATTGCAGAATACACTGCAGACTTGGAAGAAAAGGTAAATAGGTTTGGAATTATTTACAAAAATTTTTGGAATTTTTTAAAAAAATTTCTTGGAATTTCTTTTACAAAATTTTTGGGAATGTTTTTTACAAAAAAATTTGGAATTTTTTTTTTTTTTACAAAATTTTGTGGAATGTTTTTTTACAAAATATTTTTGGAATTTTTTACACAATTTTTTGGAATGTTTTTACAAAAAGAATTGGGAATTTTTTTACAAATTTTATTGAAATTTTTTTAACGAATTTTTTGGAATTTTCTTTTTAAAAAAATTTTTTGGAATTTTTTACAATTTTTTTTGGGAGGGGAGGGGCGATTTTTTACAAAAATTTAAAAAAATTTTTTGAATTTTTTACAAATTTATATGAAATTTTTTACAAATTTTTTTGGGAATTTTAAAAAAAATTTTTTTTTGGAATCTTTACAAAACTTTGAAAATCTATAAAATTCTCACTTCACGTTCATTGCCCTATTCAAGGGTGGGAACTTTCTTGATAGTTCCTACCACGGGTTCACAGGAGGGATCGAACCAGTGTCCTTAAGTATGTGAGTCAATTACACTACCGTTTAACCACGGTCGAGTGGCCGATGGAATCATATATATATATATATATATATATATATATATATATATATATATATATATATATATATATATATATATATATATATATATAATATATATATATATATATATATATATATATATATATATATATATATATATATATATATATATAATATATAATATATATATATATATATATATATATATATATATATATATATATTATATATATATATATATATATATATATATATATATATATATATATATATATATATATATATATATATATATATATATATATATATATATATTTTAAAGAATGAAATACAAAACAATATTGATGGTCTTCGTAACGATGTTTACCGAAGAAAAAGGGAAACCCACAATCTGGCATCAACACTCCTTAAGTCACATGACTAATGGCTTCATCTACGCAGGAGATTTTGCTGATGAAATGGTAAAGCATTTCCCGAAAAGTCACATTCTTACTAAAAACAAAGACCAGAGATAGTAAACTATTTCCCGAAAAGTCACATTCTCAAATATATATTTAGACTATTAGACTATTTAGACTATTATTATTAGATAGTGGACTATTATCTTGATTCCTTGTCACAATTCTTAATATATTCTATCTTCTTTTCAGATTATACCCTCAATTAATAAAAAATCAACTCTACGCATCAATATGTACAGTGGATATCCTCCAACCGTTACAGTAAATTGCGCCCGTATAGTTACTGCTAATCAGCACTCTATAAATGGTGTAGTTCACACAGTTGATAGGGTAATTAAACCTGTGGAGAAAAGCATTGCTGATATCATTACCTCCGATCCCCAGTTTACCATTATGAAACAACGTATGTACAAATTACCTTGTGTTTTTTTAGTTAGTTATTAAGTAACTAGTTAGGAATTAGCCATGTAAATTACCATTGGTTCTTTTTCCTTCTAGTTTTTATTCTAAAAATATTGTATTCACAGTCTTAAGTAGTAGTGGAATGGTGGAAGAACTTCGATCTGATGGGCAGTTCACAATGTTTGCTCCAACTGACGCAGCTTTCAAAAGACTCAAGCCATCGATATTGAACTCTTTGCTTGAAGGGAGCTCTTGCTTGGAAGGTAAAGAAGTTTAAAAGACTTTATTAAAGTTGTTTGCTAAAAGGGTATGCGAGGGTTGGGGGCTGGTGGTTCCATGCGGAATTAAATTGCAAATACAAAATATTGTAAATCACTTCATTTTATGTGTGTATTATTTTATTATTATTATTTTGATCTTTACTATCCAAGATACATTCAGGTATAAACTCTTTTAAATAGGAATCATTGTCTTCTTGTAGACACTGATACCCAACTTTAATTCAATAAAGAAACATTTAACTTCAGGAACATATTTTTTAATATTGCCTTGTTGAGTATGTTTCATATAATGAAGTATTTTTTATCTATGCCACTATAGTAGTCAATATTTATACTTACTCTATACAAATGCATGGCATACGAGCATATATCTACAGATGGCTCCGCCTTCCGTATCCCCGACCCGTGACTGGATTGTAATAGAGTGTACACCACGACCAGATTTGTAAACAGCATACTAAAATAGCACATTTTTACCTTTATATTGCAGCTGTTATCAAGCAACATATTCTACCCAATACAATTTGCTCGGATTCCATCCAGGGCAAAATGAAAACTTCGAGCCTTTTGGATCAATACCTGATCGTCGAAAGAACCGAAGACGGAAAACTTTTCGTCGAAGATTCCCAAATTGTTGCCAAGGACATCGTAGGGACGAACGGCGTTCTTCATATTATTGATAAACCCCTCATTCCCAACGAAGGTATTTATTATTATTTAGTAGTAGTTGATTATTGTTGTTGTTGTTGTAATAGTAGTAATAATAGTTCTATAGAACTTCTATTAATTATTAGTTTAGTAGTAATAGTAACAATAGTATTGATAACTCGTATATAGCTTTGTTGGGAGGTTGACTTCCTTTAAAGGGGAAATTTATTTTCTGGAAAATATGTATATACCTTATGTTTCTTTTAACCAAGGGTTTGGGAGTGTTGAGGTAGGAGGGTAACTGGGAGGGGGGAAGAGAAAGGGAGAGAATGTAAGGAAAATTTACTGGGATATATTTACTTTGTTTTAATTCATTTAGTATGTTTTCCTTGAGTCATCTGAATGAGATGTGTGAAATATGTTGCTAATGATCAGTTCTAAGTAGTAAAATAAAAAGTAGGATACGCTAATTTTTAATTATATCATAACTCATCTATTGCATCCTTTTTCTTTAAAAATAAGAACATTTTTCTGTAAGGAGGCTCTCCCTCCTATACCCCCGACCCATGAGTGGTAAAAAAAATATATTCGATATATCGATATTATTTCATTAAAATCGAAACTGTGTGATACGTATAATTAAAAAGGACATTTACCTTTCCCTAATAGCCAAATCCATCAGTGAAATCCTTGAATATCACAATCTGACGAACTTTATGGAACTTCTCGAGTTGGCAGAATTGATGAATGAATTTGATTCCAAGAAAGATATTACTGTTTTCGCTCCAACAAATGCCGCCATTGAAAAAATTCCTGAAAAGGAGATGACTGCTTTGAAGGTAGGTATTTTCCTGCACAAAATTATCGGATCACATAGGAAATATGACGCCAAGCTCGTTAATATGTTCAAATATTTGTGGTTTGCCACAAAAATAGGTGGAATACTGTCTAAACAGTACAGATTTATGTTATCCCCATCCATAGACACGGTACCTCCAGGCATTATTATATAAATCCTGATGTCATATTTCTTACGTATTGCGATATTTTTGGACAGGAGTACATGTAATGTTGGACGTTAGACAGATCGCATTCGAATTATGTTAATTACGTTTCCTTTTTTTATTATCAACATACTTGAATTTAGAAAATTATATTTTCTTTCATTCGATATTATTCAACATGAGTTATAAATCACATTCACTAAATCAAGTACACTTTATTCATTTTAACATCTTAATTTATACAAATTAATACTTCTACTTGTTATATTTTAGTTTATTGTAGTGTCACAGCCTAAAAGTTTTAAATTTGTTTATTTATACTTACTACTCATTTAAGAGTAGATTTCCTAGAACCGGGTAACCCTTCAAGAGCGGAATAATTACCATTTAAACAAATGATTTTATACTACTGAAGAGTCAATTACCACCTAACTGGTGTTTGACACTAAACAATTAATGATGTGCATCTTAACATTAAACATTAACGCAAATGTTAAATACATTTTGTGTTTCAGAGCAATCCTGAGAAACTACGAGAGATTCTACGTTATCATATGACCGTACCATCCATCAGGGCTAACACCCTTACTAACAACCAGATGGCTGATACCGCTGCTGGACACCCATTAAGAATCAATCTTTACGCAGGGGTAAGAATTAGACTATTTTTTTTTATTTCTTTTCCAAGTCTTTGAAAAAACAAACTACATTAGTATTTGAATTAATAGTCTTACAGTATATTAAAGATTAAAAAATAAAAACAAAAACAAAAATTAAAAATTAAAAAAAAATCATTAAGTAAATTGTTAATACTTTAAGTTTTTCTTGTTTATTAATAAAAATTAAGGACCTTTCCAAGTTTAAGCCCGCACGATAAATTTAAATACGAAACCATTAACAATTGTAAACGAACAATTATAAATATATAAAAGTTTACTATTTTGGTAAAGTTCAGAATATATATATATATATATATATATATATATATATATATATATATATATATATATATATATATATATATATATATATATATATATATATATATATATATATATATATATATATATATATATATATATATATATGAAAATGTTTAATTTTTCAATACTGACAATGGCTTCGGCTTAAAATTTCGCTTGTGGGCTCAAACTAGAAAAGGGCCAAAATTAGTAATAATTACTCTCTTATTTTTCGTAAATATTAGGCACCCCTTCTTACCGGAATATTTAGAGGAAACCGAGGTCGACCAGTAAGAGTTACCGCAGGGTGTAGCAGAGTCTCCGTCTTAGATTCAAGAGCCTGTGGGGCTGTGGTCCACATTATCGAGGATATGCTCGAAGTACCGAAAGCCGATATTTTATCGGCTTTGGAAGAAGAAAAATTCTCTCTTTTCAAGAGAATGATTGAAGTAACTATTTTTAAATACAAATTTTTTCTCTCCCAATCAGCATAATAACTTAAAATTTATATATAAATTTTGGATATATAATGGGAACGGGTGTGGAGTCAAAATTTTTTAATAATACGGCCTTTTGATTCATTATATATATATATATATATATATATATATATATATATATATATATATATATATATATATATATATATATATATATATATATATATATATATATATATATATATATATATATATATATATATATATATATATATATATATATATATATATATATATATATATAAAAAATTCAAAAATTCTATATATTTTATTTTTTGAGCTTTACATGTAATTTAATATATAATATAGTGCTTTATTTCTTTATTTCACTGCAAAAATTGTCCTGAATCGTTGGGACAAGTGGCAAAAATGTCCCAGTAAAATTTTCAATAGAGAAAAGACATGTTAAGCAATAAAAAGCCGCTTCACCGATTTATTTTCTAATAAGAAAATAACTGAAAAAATTTGATGTGACATTTTTGCCACTTGTCCCAACGATTCGTTAGGACAATTTTTTTGCAGTGTACAAAAGTATTTGATTCCTTTCAAATGTCAAATGTCTTTTTTTCAAATCGGCCTTTTTATAAATTATTCAAAAACTTTAATATATTTTTAATTAAATTATATTATATTTTTTAATTATATATTATAAATTAAACTATTCTTGAATTAATTTAGATAATTCTTAGATTGCCAGGAATTAACTAGAGAGTTATTTTTTAATATAATATTAACACAACGGGAATTGCCCTATTAAAGGATGGAACTGTCTAGGAAGGCTCTTCCTAGCATCCGTCTAAGGGATCAGACCACGTGACCCATTCACTCTACCGTTTTACCACGGTAGATTAAAATTAAAAAAACCCATACAGAACAAAGAATATTTATATTTATTTTGTTGTACTTAGGATACAGGAATCAGGAAGGAATTGGAGGAAGAAGGGCCTTATACTTTACTCGTTCCATCCGACCACGCCCTCAGAACTCTACCTGACGAAGAGCTCGAAGGATATAATGAAGAACAATGAGCTGAAGGACAAAATTGTGAGAAGACACATTCTTAAAGGTAACAATCAGTTATTTTACGTAAAATATTATTGTTAATATCCTTTGTTATTATTATTATTATTCAATATTATTTTGCCTTAACTTTATCAGAGCATATTTGCTGCTCCGGAGTCAACTCGAACAACTGGCTCTTCATGGATAGAAAAAGAACGATGGACGGCTCCAATATTCACATCAGACGAGCCCATAACGGTAGACTCATGGCGGGACCGGCGAGAATCATAGACTGTGGCGCACCGACATCTAACGGTGTAGTTCACACTATTAATAGAATGATTGTAGACGAAAGTGACCTAGTTCCCTCTGGGGGTAGAAACGGACCTGAGGGAGGGAAAATATTTCCCCTTTCCAATTTTGGGAAAATATTCGTTTTCTAAATAAACATTAACAGCAGAAAAAATAAATAAAATATATATAAATATATTAATGCTACCCACCTTTGTTTATAATATAAATAATCATACATATATATATATTTTTAGTATTGCGGCTGGACCCAATATATATATATATATATATATATATATATATATATATATATATATATATATATATATATATATATATATATATATATATATATATATATATATATATATATATATATATATATATATATATATATATATATATATATATATATATATATATATATATATATATATATATATATAAAATAACCTTACAAATTGGGATATACAATTAAAAACAAAAAATATCCGATTTTTAGAAATTATTTTTAATATTAATTGGAAAAAAGCGCTTATATTTTCTTAAAAAAGTTTAAAGCTATGGTTTAAGTTAATTGGAAAATAAGGGGTGGGGGTAAATTTTATATGGAAAATGGGGGAGTGGGGCCAAAGTTAATATAGAAAATAGGGGTGGGGGTGGGGAAGTGAGGGTTCCTAAAACCGTTTTTCAACAAATTTATTTCACAAAAAATGCGAATTTTTGTCGTCAAACAAATTTTAAAATTTTTCCTTCCCCTCAAAAAAATACATAAATAAATATATTAATAAATAAAAAAAAATAAAATAAAAATTTAGTCAAAATTAAACAATAAAAAAATAATAATTATAAAAAAAGTCGTATATCAATTAATATTTTTAAGGTTATTTTAGTGATCCATGAATTTTATTAATGTTATTGAAAATTGTGATTATTAGGCTATACTAATTTATTTAGGAAAAAAAAATAAAAATAAATAATATATATATATATATATATATATATATATATATATATATATATATATATATATATATATATATATATATATATATATATATATATATATATATATATATATATATATATATATATATATATATATATATATATATTATATTTATAGTATTTATATAGTAGTCTTTCTTTGCATTATCATTAAAAATAATAATAACAATAAATGATTATTATTAATTTTAATTAATTATTATTATTATTATTGTTTTGTTTACATTTGTGACAATAAACCATTTAAAATAAAGGATTATCTATTTTTAATTAACCTTAATTTTCTCTCTCTCAGCTCAAATCAATTATAAATCTGCTTCTACACTAACAAAAATTGTCCTAACGAATCGTTGGGACAAGTGGCAAAAATGTTACAGTGAAATTTTCAATAGAGAAAAAGACATTTTAAGCATAAAAAAGTCGCTTCACTCATTTATTTTCTAATCAGAAAATAACTGAAAAAAATTTGATATTTTTGCCACTTGTCCCAACGATTTTCGTTGGGACAATTTTTGCAACGATATTATATTTTGGTTTAGTCAATTAAAGTCTTTGAATGAAATAAGAATTAAGTAAATAAATTCACTTGTTCCTTACCTTTTTTCAAGAATTGTCAATTTAGAAGATTAAAATTAAGCCTATCTAATAAATTAAGTTTAATAGAAGAAATATAAATATGATATGATTTAGTAAAAGTTTAAATTGATATTATGGGGTTTATTTGTAATTATATCTACACTAGACTAATTTTTTTTTTATAGCAACTTTTTCGTATGTTTTTTTCTGCCATATTTATTTTATTTTTCGCAAGAATTATTTAGCATGTGACAACTATTTATAGCCAATTTTTAGTTTTTATTTTATTTTATTTTTATAATTTATTTTATAATGCAATTTATTTTATAATACAAGCTTTATTTATAAATAAAAATTAAAATTACATAAAAAATATTTACTGGTCCAAATATTTTAGATATAAATATATTAAATATAAATAGAAATTTTTTTAAGTACGATAACAGTAATAACAAACTTTAGGCACAATCTAGGAGGCTAGTATTAACATAGAAGGCTACGTCACATACTATGGCCTACGTCTTCTCTTTTTTATTCGTTTTCTTTTTCATTTGTTAAGTTTTTATCAGTGTTTTTCCATATATATTTTTTATATAATTAATGAATATCACTGACATAATACAATTTACCTTTCAATGAAATCTTTGAAAATACAATTACGGAAACTTTATGCAGCTCTATTTCTGAAACGGTTTAAAAATTACACCGAAAAATAAATACGGTTCTAAGTTTGTAGAAGAAATTTCGTTTTTTGAGAGCGGATCTCAACTACGAGGGCATATGCCGTCCCTCCAGGCAGACAAAATACTGCCCTTCAGGCCATCACGAGTTCAGAGCGTCTACTCGCCACGAGAGCTTGTGATGCTCTCTTGTAGAAGAAACAAATGTTCTGAACAGTTCTCTGTCAGAAATAACAATTGGTTAGAGGGGTTCGATAATCCCGCTAAAAACAATAATTCTGTTTATATACTCTTGGAGTATATATATATATATATATATATATATATATATATATATATATATATATATATATATATATATATATATATATATATATATATATATATATATATATATATATATATATATATATATATATATATATATGTAAGTTTGTGCTTCCACTATTGTTAATGAAAATTCAAGTAATGAAGGAAATGGAATGACAGTGGAAATTGACGGAACGTATTTTATAAAACAAAAAAAAAACAAATACTGGAAGGATTCTTCCTGAACAGTGGATGTTTGGTGGAATCTGCAGTGAAACGAAGGAGGTGTTTTTGTATGCTGCTCCGGAATAGAACCGAGAAAACATTAATTAATTGTATAAAAACAAACTATAATAAGGAAACAACAATAATTAGTGACTGATTTGCTTCTTATAAAAATATTATAAACATTGAAGGATTTAACTTAAGATTGACCATATTTTTCTGATCAAAAGTCGAGACGCTTCTGAACATGGCGTTGCCCCCCCCCCCCCCGTAAATAGGAGGTTTTATAATATAAAGAAGAAATACGATTGTTGTTTTCAAAAACAAGTCATAGGGTTTATTAGTTAAGGACATTCTACAAAAAATATAAATAATATAATATAAATAAATATAATAAATATAATAATATATATATATATATATATATATATATATATATATATATATATATATATATATATATATATATATATATATATATATATATATATATATATTTGCCTTTTGCTCCCGCGCCGCTTCCTCAGGCTGGCTGAATAAATAATTTTTGCCAAATCTAAAAATCAGAACAAATGTCAGTCTCGATTTACCCTCTAAAAAAATCGGGACTGTCCCGATAAAATCAGGACGGATGGTCACCTAAGTTTAACTTCAATCCCGAAACTGTAAATCATTCCAAAAATTTCGTAGACCCTTCAACTAGTGGTCCTAAGCAACCTATTGAAAATACATGGATGATACAGGTGAGCATCACCAGCTCTTGGAGCGTGTGGTTCACTCGCTCTAAACTGGTGGTGGCCTGAAGGGCAGTATTTTGTCTGACTGGAGGGACGGCATATGCCCTCGTAGGTGAAGTCCGCTCTCAGAAACAAAATAAACAAACATGGATGATGCTGAAACGTAGAAATAAGTTGCTATGTGATACTATCAGGAATATCCTCTTATTCCTTTCTTTGCGAGTTTATCTGGAGAAAAAAAAAAACGATAAGAAAAAAAGATTTCTTCGTGCAAATTTTAAATGCATTTAATTCAAATTTATTTCCTTAAAAAAAAAAAAAAAAAAAAAAAAAAATTTTTGATTATATAATATATAAAAAAAAACACGTTCATTATTCTTTTGTTTCAATTAATTAAATTTGTGCTCTTCAAAATTTTTTTAATTCTTTTAAGGTAAGATTTATATATATATATATATATATATATATATATATATATATATATATATATATATATATATATATATATATATATATATATATATATATATATATATATATATATATATATATATATATATATATATATATATTATTATTATTATTATTATTATTATTATTATTATTATTATTATTATTATTATTATTATTATTATTATTATTATTATGTTGCACCCACTTAACGAATTTATTCACTATGAAATTTATAAAATATAATGTCGCAAAATGGCCTACATTTCAGGATTTTTCGCTATTTATTTTCGATTTTTAAAATTCAATAACTTATTTCCCTTTCATTTCTCGACTTTTTATATATTATTTTTGTTTATTTTGGGTCATGTTCTACGAATAAAATAAATTTTGTTACAATCTTCTGGGGTAGATATACTTTAAAAGATCCATTATGGGGGTAAGGTAAATATAGGAATTGCTTCAAACTTGTTCGACAACTTTTAATTTAATTGAACACAAACATTGATTAATAAAGACATATTTAAAATTTTGAAGTTGTATATTTGAGTGACAATGCAACTACGATTTATATAGTGCCTGTATATAAAGGGAAAAAGGGATTAGATGGTGCGTGGGAATTATAGGGGAATAAAATTGTTTAGTGTCGTAGCGAAGATTTATGGGAGAGTTTTAAGAGTGAAAGAATTGACAGAGAGGGAGTGGGTGAAGATGGGGTTTATAGAGAGGGTAGGGGATACACTGAGAAAATCCTTGGAATAATGGGAAGAAGTGACCACCGGACCCAACGTATTGAAATAGAGATAACGTAGTAGAGATACCCATGGTATCTCCAATTCACTATCTCTATTTAAATACGTTGTATTAAGGTAGGTATTTGCCTTTTTAAAAGCCCGTGACGATGCTTATCACAAAGACTGATTGGAACAAGCAC